>JAODAL010001038.1:0-230000 GCA_025379985.1 Phyllomedusa bahiana | reverse complement strand
ACGCCCCTGGTAAGGGGTATTAATTCTTTACTGTTGTTTTATTGAGCTCATAATAATCAATGCATGGGCGGAGACTTCCATCCTTTTTCTTAACAAAGAAGAAGCCTGCACTCATGGGAGACATGGAAGGCCGGATGTGCCCCTTCTGTAGACTCTCTGTAATATTTTGCTTCATAGCGGTTCTCTCTGGAACTAACAAGTTATATATCCTGCCTTTAGGAAACCTTACCCCAGGCAACAGTTAGATGGCACAATCATAAGACCTATGCTGGGGTAACCTCTCAGACTGGGTTTTAGAAAACACCTCAACAAAATCACGAATAAAGGCAGGAATCTGCTCTACTTCCGCATTACCAAGAACCATAGGGAGACATTTGTCAAAACACTGTTTTCCCCACCTAATTAATTCTCCAGAACTCCAATCAATAACCGGGTTGTGTCTCTGAAGCCAGGGCAACCCCAAAACAACATCAGCGGGTAAGCCCTCCATGATAAAGAGTGTACCTTTCTCCTTATGCATAGACCCAACTAGCACCTCAAGTTCTGACGTGCAATACTGAATAATGCCCTTAGCCAACGGGATAGGATTAATAGCCACAACCCGCATGGGATCCGCTAGAGGCCTCCAGGGAAGGCCCAGACGCTTAGCGAATGAGGCGTCCACAAAATTGGAAGCAGATCCTGAATCTACAAAAGCACTCCCCGATTCACACAAAGAAAAATAGGAAATTTTCACTGGCAACAATAGCTTTTTTGATACCATAGGGAAAACCTGTTCGACTTGGTGACCTTCCCACGAGCCACCTAGGCGCTGGAGTTTTCTGGCCAGGACCTCCTTTTGGGACACTCACGGATGCGATGACCTTCTTCGCCACAGTAGAAGCACAGTCCCTGGGTGAGACGTGAGGTCCTGCAGTCACTGGTAGTACCCGTAGAAGAGGCCCCTACCTGCATAGGCTCCTCAGGGGGTATCACCACACTTGAGGGTTCTGGGGCGGTGGCAGAACGGAGTAGTCGAGTAAGCCGGGGCAATGGAGAAAGGGTCTGCTCCCGACGTCTCTCCCTAAACCGTCTGTCTAATCGGACTGCCAAAGCGATGGCGTCGTCCAGAGTGCCCGGAGTAGGATAGGCCACCAACATGTCCTTAACATGGTCAGCCAATCCTACCCGGAACTGGCACCTGAGGGCTGGGTCGTTCCACCCCAAAGGAACGCACCCGCGACGAAAGTCAGAGGCGTACTCTTCTACAGTCCTCTTACCCTGCCTTAAGGTGGTGAGCTGAGTTTTGGGCACCGCCTCCCTATCAGGGTCGTCGCAGAGAAGTCCCAAAGAGACAACAAATCGGTCCCCAGAAGACAATTCCGGTGAGTCAAGGGGTAGTGAAATTGCCCACTCCTGGGGGGACCCTTGGAGAGGGGACATGACAATTTCCACTCTCTGTTCCTCATTACCAGAGGTACGTGGGCGGAGTCGAAAATACAGCCGACATCCCTCCCTAAAAGTCAGAAAAGCCCTCTTGTCTCCTGAAAACCTATCGGGTAGCTTGCTGGGGGGGTCCCACCTTGTGGGGTAACCTGGGAGGTCTCTTGGTGCTGTACCCTCAGTGCCAGGTCTTGGACTAACTCGGTAAGTCCCTGCATCTGCTCTACCGGTGCAGTCATGGGGTTCATGGTACCTGGGGAGCAGTAATGTACGGCCAGAGAAAATGTCACGTCAGAGGAGGTGCAGTGGGCTCTGACTGCCACCCAGTCCACTGTCCCTGCCTACTTGGCGTGCTTGCCCTAGGCGGCAGACCCCAACTGGACGACACCGGCCCCTACGCTGCTAAGTGCAGGGCCGTCCGGGTCAGTCACAGTACGGGAACGTATATGCAAAGAAACGTAAGACTAAAGAATATTCAAAAAGCAAGCCGGGATACTAACTCTTTCAGAAGCCCTGTACTAAGTCGGAGGCATAGGCGAGGTCAGGAAGCGAGCCCAGGTCAGAAATCAGGAGAGCAAATACCAACAGGAAACACAGGAAGTAGCAAGGGGAAACCTTTCTCAGGCAAGGACTGAGAGAAATGAGAGAGTTTAAAGGAGGAATCCAGAGCCCGCCCCAGCAGACGATTGGTGCGGACTCCGGGCCCTCCTATTGGCCAGTGCGACACACCCTCTGACTTGATTAGGAGCTGAGCTGTCACTCCTAAACTCATCAGCCCAGCTTCTCCCTGGGTGTGTAAACTGACTGGAGGGATTAACCCCTACCGTGCCTTGCTGCTTCAAGGAGGAAACGTGCGCCGTGACATTAGCAGTGTACTGCTGTAAGTGTAGAACTAGAGCACATTACAAGAATTCCACGCTCCACTTGGACTTTTCCACTCAGATAGATCACATTAAACTAGGTCTGCATGTCGGAGCTGTAAAGCGCTGGAATGCACCGACCCGCAATCATGCATGCCTCAGAGTTTTCGAATTTGCCGCGTCCCGCCCCAGAACGCGCACAGCGCGCCCATTGCATGCCCCTTCATGTTAGGCGCATCCGAAAGTGTCGAAGGTTGTGCCTAACAGCACATCCCTGCGTCCGACAGGGGATTCGGCACGGTGAGGCGCAGTTTTCGCCAGAAAACAGGCGCAATTCCCGATCATACATGTCGCCGCAGATTTTTATAATTTACGGAAACTGTCCTATCACGGATAACTACTTAAAGGGGTTTTCTCGCTATAAAGATCATATCTCAGATTATGGGGACAGTAAAAATAAGCACTTTTGTAATTGGGTTGCATTACCTAAGTCACTTAGTATAGCAGATATGAGCTTTACTGTGCATCAATAGCTATTTTTTGCAGCTGTTAGTCGGGACACGCCCCTTTTCTGTGATTGGCTGGCTGATATTTCATTCAGCCTGTTGGGATACGCCCCTAGACAGGAAAGGCCCTGGACGCGCCCCCTGCACTGTGATTGCCTGCCTGCACACTCCATGTTTACTCCCCTCTGAGCTGTTAAAGCCGAAAGTGAAAACAGCTATGTAAGAGGGCTGCTGACTGTATACTCATCTCCCAGCTCTAAGGGGAACGATCTGGCTAATTACTAACTGTTTAACTCATAGATCCCTTCATATAACACAGTCTTATGTCCTGTGTTCCCTCCATATAACACAGTCACACAGCCTCCTGCCTGATAACAAAGGAGGAAGAGGGATGCAGTGTGCATTTCTCACATGTGTTTAATCACTTCAGGCTGTGTGTATAACTGGTTATAGCATATCAAGAAGCTTGTGGAGCCTGGAGATGAAGGCTCTGCAGACACAAGAGAACACTGAAGGAGGCTGCATAGCTGTCCTCTCCAGACAACATTCCCCTTCCATTGCTTCACACAGAATGATGATGTCACAGCTCTTCAGTGAGAAGAGACATGCCTGCTGAGAGGAGAGAGCCTGCTGAGAGAAGAGACTCGCCCCTGGAGTTCAAATTCAATCTCATAGAATTAGCTGAAAAGCACAAACACTTCAACCTAAACCCCTTTAAATCTTAGAACCACCAAATCCCTGGCAAATAGCATCAAAAACTGCATCAAATTGACAGTCAATAGCATAACATACCAAATTTATTTAATTCTCTGATAAAACATCTCCTATCCTTATGAGAAATTGAAACACAAAGTCAAAAAGAAATTGTGATTTTACGATTTTATTTAGTTACAGATATCTGCACAAGCAGCTCTGGCCCAAGCCAATGTTACATCAGGGAATTGGGAGATGACTATGTATGTGCAGCTTTCTTCCATTCATGTCTATGAGAGTTCTGAATATACTGAGCACAGTCACTCAGGTATATCTGGAACTTCCATAGAAATGAATGGGTAGAACTGTTCAAACACAGCCATCTCCTTGAAGGGGCAGTCCTCTCTTACCACCTCCCTGCATTTATCTCTATGACTAGTACATAGCCTCCTGCTATGGACCACAGATATGAGGAAGGTAGTGTAGGAAGAGGGGTCATAGGGAGCAGTCTATGTGGAGAGGGGCATTAAGAGCTATATATGTGAGAGTGGGCATAGACAGTTGTCTGTGAAAGATGGGGCTTAAAAAGCAGTCTGTAAAATAGGGGTGTGTGAGGAGCAGACTGTAACAGAAGAGGCAATGAGGGAGCAAACGGTGAGAGAGAGAGAGAGGAGGGGAGACCATAGAAGCACTCTGTGTAATGGAGGGGGCAATAAAGGTGTTACAGTAATGGGGAACCAGGAGCGCAGTCTGTAATAGAAAGGAAGTCATGGAAAGCAGCCTGTGTGAGAGAAGGGGATGGGGAGCTGTTTGTGTGAGTGAGGGGTAGTCTGTGTGACAGAACGAGTAGTCTGTGTGACAGTAAAGGGGCATGGAAAGTAGTATGTAAGTGAGGGAGATCACTGTGGGCAGTATGTGGGAGATGGAGGACTATGAGAGTAGTCTGTGAGATGGGGGACCATAATTATGTGTGAGAAATTACAGGAAATTTGGAGCAGTCTGAGGACACTGCTGTAGCAGTCTGTGTGAGAGAAGAGTGATATGGAGCAGTCTGTGTAATGAAGGGGTCAATAAAGTAACAGCCTGTGTTAGAGAGATAGGGGCATTGGGAGCACCATTTAATAGAGAGGAGGCCATGGAAAGTAGTCTGATTCAGTGAGGAGGGCATACGAATTAGTCTGTATAACAGAGAGAGGTGGGAAGAGTAGTATGTAAGAGAAGGACTATGGGGAGCTGAATGTATTAAATATATTGACAAATATTGGAGAGCAGTCTGTCCAAAAAGGCGGCATAGGGAGAAGTCTGCGTAACAGAAAGGCTACTTTAGGTGCTTTCCGAGATTTTTTAAGACTTCCATAATGTCTGAATAAACCTTAAACCTTTACCATGTTTTTACCACACATAATATATTAGATGGTCAGTTACATTAGTTTGCCCGTACTGACATTTGACAAGCTATACATCATTATGTCAGTAAAGGTGTATGGAGTGGGCTCACAAGCTGGGCCCACTTCATACATGGTGGGTGCCAACTGTTAGCCACAGCTAGCACCTGCCTTCATTGGCTGGATTAGAGATACCTATGATCACAGCCATTTAACTACCTAGAAGCAATTCAGGAGAGTTTCTGCCTCCCAATCCTCCACCTCCCATGATGTGATCATAGGGTACCAATAGGCAGGTTGTAATAGGAGATTGATAAATTAACACTAATCTGCAATATATTAGTATTACAGAATAGTGTACAAGGGATCATGTACCCTAGTGGTCAAGTACCTTACCGTGACCAGAAAATGTAAGTAAAAAACGTGAAAAAAAAAAATTAAAAGTTTAAAATACCTCCCTTTTCCCATTTTACAAATAAAAACAGAAAAACAATTATTTTATTGGTGTCTACGTCTACACAAAAATGTAAATAAAAAAACTTTTTAATGCGCCAAACATGTCGGGCGGTCTGGGGGCATAATGGAGGTGTATCACACCACATTCAAACTATCACGTATAAATGAATGTGGGCCGGCATTATTGCTTAAACAGGCAGACCTATTTCAATGTGGTCTGCCTGAGCAAAAAATGTCCAGTACGTCTCAACTTATATCAGTATAATAATAAAAAGTAATTTCTGATAGATTATCAAACTATATAAAATTAAAATTATATAAATAAATTTTTTCTCATATATAATTAATCTAAAAATATATAAAATACCCCCCTCCTATAAAATGTATTTAAAATTAATAGAATCTAAAATAAATTTTAAATTAAATAACCCACTTACCTATATTTTTCTGAATTATGTTAAAAATAAAATGTTCAGATTTTATTTTTTTATTTTTTACTACATTAAATGAAAGAAATTTTTATCAGATGTGATCAGTGTTGAAATGTATTTTCACTGCTCTCACCCTTTATTCTACATACATGCAGAGCCAGCACACACAGGAATTGCTGGGACCGATGGTCCACCAAGCACGATCACTCCCATAATTTCTATTCATTGACATGCTATTCTAGTGCCTTTTCTTTTATTTCTAGCCTGTCCATAGCCTATACACATGTTTGGCGCATTAGTAAGTTAGTAAGTTCTGTAATGCGCCAAACACACATGCGATGAGCATCAAACTTAGATGCCATTTATGAGCGGACAAAAACATTTTCATAGATTCAGGTGCATTATACACTAAAAACCAGATGAAAAAAATTAACTTCGCCCCGTCTATTATCATACATGTTCCCCTATGGGCGACATGTCAGAATTGGACTTCACCATTTTTTTTGTTATATTTTGTGCCAAAAAACTGTTGTAGTCCTATTCTATATATATGAACTGTTGTACACCAAAACTAGGCGGAATTTGCATCAAACACGACACATTTAAATGCGCCTAAGTTATGCGCCTAAAATATGCTAGCTATGCGCTTAAGATGGGCTATCGGCAACATGTGTCATCTAGGCACATAGAGGCCAGTTCTAAACAGCTATAAAGTAGTGTAGAATGCGAAAGAATGTATGAATCTGTTCTACTGCGGGTCATAGATTTGGCATTTTCTAGTTCCACTACGACAACTCAGGCTCAGGTAAACCACTTTAAATTGGTCTACCTGTTCAGGCAGTAATGCACCTAGTTTTGCCGTCCTCCAGTCGTAAATGTGTAGAACCATACGGCTTTGGTGCGATACAACCCCAGAATGCCCCCACATCTTGGGCGCATTACCAAGTGCTGTGGGCACTGCTAAATGTTCCAAATTTTGGAGTGTGTCTGCTCATACATCGAGAGAACAGGGATGCAACAGTTTTTGGGCTAAAAGGACACTAGAATCCTGGTGCAGCCCCGTTCATACATGTCGCCATATGTGCCTAAGTTATTTGCTTTAGATATGCTATACTATGCAAGGTATACCACACTTCAGATTTATGGCAGGTTCATAAATTTGGGCACACTATAAACTCATTTAATGCGTCTTAAAACTGGGGCGGTGACGCCTCTTTTCTGACATGAATGAGAATATGCCCACCTAAATGTGCCGCTATCTGTTTTAACATCCCCTTTCTCCTTCCCCACTGCCGATTTAGAAAGATTTATTATGAGAATTATAAATTTTTATGAGCATGAGTGTAGTGGTATATTGCATTAAAACAGATCAATTTTTCAATATTAGCTGACTATTAGGATCCACCAGTGGAGTTGGTTTTTGGGGCCCGTCCAGTGGAGTTGGTTCTCATGGCCCTCCAGTGGAGTTGGTTCGTGGGGTCCACCAGTGGAGTTGGTTCATGGGGCCACCAGTGGAGTTGGTTCTTGGGGACCCACCAGTGGAGTTGGTTCTTGGGGCCAATCAGTGGAGTTGATTCGTAGGGCCCATCAGTGGAGTTGATTCATAGGGCCCACCTCTGGAGTTGATTTGTGTGGCCCACCAGTGGAGTTGGTTCGTGGGGCCCTCCGGTGGAGTTGGCTCATGGGGCCACCAGTGGAGCTGGTTCTTGGGGCTAACCAGTGGAGTTGTTTTTTGGGGCCCATCAGCGGAGTTGATTCGTGGGGCCCACCTATGGAGTTGATTCGTGGGGCCCACCTATGGAGTTGATTCGTGGGGCCCACCAGTGGAGTTGGTTCGTGGGGCCCATCAGTGGAGTTGGTTCGTAGGGCCCATCAGTGGAGTTGATTCGTAGGGCTGATCAGTGGAGTTGATTCATAGAGCCCACCTCTGGAGTTGATTTGTGGGGCCCACCAGTGGAGTTGATTCTTGGGGCCCATCAGTGAAGTTGATTCATGGGGCTCATGCAAAAACTACTGTACATGACCACACATAAGATGTACTTTGTCGTGTGCTTTCTGCCTCCCTTTCTCTGCCTTTCTGTCTGAAAACCAGCCCCAGACCTGCCATACCCAGAGGCCCTCCATTCTCATGGGCCGCTGGAAGTTTGCCATGCTCCCATGTGAGCCATCCTGAGCCTCTCTGTTAGGCTTCCATTTCCCAGAATAGTAAATCTTATGTCATATTGTAACATGTAAAATAAAACACTCATCTAAGAAAAACTCCTGTGCCAGCTTTACACAGGATAAAATAAGGAATGGATGTTGATAGACATCCTGTGGTTTGTGGCTAAACAGACATTTGTTGCTGGGCTCAATAAAGATATTTAACAGAGTTAGTGAGCTTCACATTTGTGTATCAAAAAAGACAATATTTAATTCATCAGAATTTTTATGGTTATCCACAAAAGTATTCAGTCCTAGTCTAGTGGATTCAGAAGATCTCTACAATTTTTAGTCCTTATCTGCTGCCACATAGATGTACATAGTTATGCTTTGGTGCCATCTAGTGGAAGAAGGGCAAATGCATGTAATAACTGGCTCCATGCGTATACAGTAGGAGAGCCATGTGCATGGTGCCTATATGATCATATGTTCAATTCTCCAAATGGGATAAAAAAATTATAATAATATATTAAAATTACTATTGTTACTAGTGTAAGAATATTGCAACAAGAAGCAAACTTTTTAAATTTTTTTTTCTCACAAGAAGTAATATATAACAATTTTGAATTTGGTATTACCATAATCAAACTGACCTGCAGAGTACAGTTAACAAGTAATGTTTACCACAAAGTACATGGTACAAGCAAAACCCAGCCAAGAAATGCAATTGTTTTCACTTACACTCACAAATAATTTTTTAAACATTAAAATTACTTGTGGGGTGGAATTGAAGTTCTAACCCTTTAATTACTGTACATTCCAAATGTAGTTTTTTAATCTCCAATTTCCATAACCTTTTTATTTTTCCATGAAAATACCCATATGGTGCTTGTTTTTTTGTGTGGGATGTGTTGTATTTTTCAATGGTACCATTTAGTGTACTGTATAATGTATAGGGGTGCACATGTGTTATATACCACTCACAAAAAGTTAGGGATATTTGGATTGTGGTTGAAATTTCAGGATGAACATAAATGAACTAAATGAGGTCATCTCTTAACTTTAGAATGCACATGTCCAACTGTTCGAAGTTTCAGTACTTTTTGCACAACTGGTTGATCTCTATCAAGGAGCTTAATGGCAATTTTCCCAACAGGTGCTTGATCCATGAATCGCCCAATAAATTTAGGGGATGAAATATGAATTGGGATTTAAACAGTCCTCCTCATCATGCTGTTCACATTTTGACATCATAAGACTAAGACAAGGGTGTGATAACAACCAGTTATCAGTTAGTCTATGTCTACACAGCACTGAATTCTCGTCGTATTTTTGCCGGATTCAGTATTTAGAATCCAGCGAAAATCTGACTGTACCCAGCTGTGTAGAATTTAATAGACTACAGCACGCGTTTTCTACTGAAGCCGCCGGCCATCTGTCGGAAGATTGAACATGTATCTTCCGCCGGATTCCCATAACCTCAATGTACGGGGTTGGTGGGAATCCGAAATCTGATCATGTTATTTTACGCAAAAACCATGCCATAAAGCGCATGTGGCGAAGCTAACATACTGTGTTTTAACTTTAGCTGTGTAGACATAGCCTTAGGTTGACAATACACCAGCTTTGCACAAAGTTGCTGCTAAATATGAGTTCAATCCGAAATCTGATCACGTTATTTTACGCAAAAACCATGCCATAAAGCGCGTGTGGCGAAGTTAAAATACTGTGTTTTAACTTTAGCTATGTAGACATAGCCTTAGGTTGACAATACACCAGCTTTGCACAAAGTTGCTGCTAAATATGAGTTCAATTTGCAAATCTGCACAGCTATAAAAATCAATTTAAAAACCACAGTTGCAGTATCTCACCGCTGTTCTCTGCTGCACCAATGGTTATCTCATGTGATATACAGGCAGTATGAATGGGATAGGGACTGTAGGATTGTTTCTAAGTTGAATTTGAATAAGATGGAAGAGGTACATTTACTGCATGTTTGGTGTGGAATGCTGGCAAGTATAGTCCACAACTACAAATACCAGTTTTCTTCACCACACTAATTTCATGGGTGCTGATTAGAACATGTGTTTAACAAGTGCTGCTGTGGCATTATGGCACTTGTGGCTCCATGTTCCAGAATTTATCATACTACTCCCATCATTGCAACCATTCTATTTGTAATTTGATTTCTCCCTGTGCAATCCTTTTGGTAGGTTTATGATCTGTTATAACAAATCTATGTTCTCTGTCTCTAGCCCCTGCTGTGTATATTGAGTCAACACTATAGTATATCTTGTAATCTTGTTTCCGCCACTCCCCTCCTTTTGTTAATTAAGCTGACATAACTCCTCCCCTGTTTTGGTTCTAACCTGGTAGCCTGATTAGGGCTTTCATTTAGTATAAATGTATCATTACTGGTCCTCTGTGAGCTTGATCTGGTCTCAACATACATTTTCTACATATAATCGCCTACCCCCATACCCTTATGCTGGACAATGAGCTCTCTATATCGCTATGTATTCTACCTCTCCTGTGTCTTCCACCACCAACCTGTTTCCAACTATTAATGCCCTCTACATTAAACAGACCCAACCAAATTACTGTCTATTCTACTCTCACTTACTAACCCTCTTTCTGCTTCTCCTAGCTGCTGGGGACATATCTCATAATCCAGTGCCTCCTCAGCACATTCCGACTATTGTGTCTCCCTTTCCTTACCTATCCACCACTACAAACTCTTTTAACCGCTTAAACTTAAATCCTATTCCCTTGATCTCTGCTCCCCATGTCTCCCTCTCTCTCTCTTTAGAGCTCTGTGGAACGCACGGTCTGTATACAACAAACTCTCCTACATACACGACCTCTTCATCTTACATAACTTATCCTTCCTTGGTCTGACCTGGCTGATGTCAGGATGTCCTCTGCCACAGCCTCCCCTGCTGTGCTCTCTTTTGGCAGCCTCCAATTACCCATGCTCCCCATCCCGGTAACAAGCATGGCGGAGCTGTCGGCCTTCTCCTGTCTTACACCTGTTCCATTGTCCACATTCCACCTCTACCTTCCCTCACACTCTCCTCTTTTGAGGTGCACTCTGTCCGTATCTACTCCCTCTCTAACCTCCATGTGGCCCTTGTCTACCGACCACAAGGCCCTGCCACGGTCTTCCTCAACCACTTAGCTTCCTGGCCTCTCCACTTTCTTTCCACTGGCATCCCCACTATCAGCCAGCAAACAACCATCACTCTCCTCTTCCTTTGGCCTCTTGCAGTGGACCTCTGGAGCAACTCACAAAGAAGGACACACACTGGACTTCATCTTCACCCGCCTCTGCCTCCTATCTAACATCTCAATCTCGCCTCTCCCTTTACCTGAACACAATCTGCTTACCTTCTCCACCCTCTCCACTTTACTTGCTCCTCCTTTCTCAAGTCTAGTGCATCCCCACAGGAACCTCCAAAACCTTAACCCTTGCACTTTCTCCGATGCTTCATCACACAGTTCCCACCACCTACCACTATACCTACACAGTCCTCACCACAGGCCTCTATACCTGCACAGTCCCCACCACCTGCCTCTATAACTGCACAGTCCTCACTACATCTGCACAATGCTCTTCTCCCTTAACAGCTTTCTCCACTTTTACTCATGACAAGCTTTCCACTCTGCATTCAACCTCACTACCTGTAATCTTGACCCATTGCCATCCCACCTCATCTCAGATCTAAGTGCTGTTATCATTCAAGCACTCACTCATCTGTTTAGCCTATCGTTAAGGGGAACCTATAATAAACAGTACATTGTCTCACCCTTGGTGAGGGCAGCACAAGCTAGTGTCAGACATGCTGTTTCCAGTGCTGTGTCCCTTATTCTGTAACATGCAGTAGTTTCAGAGCAATTACTGCACAAATCTGGCAGTTTGCAGCCTGTTCTGCCAGAGAGGAGTCAGTCCACTTAATTAATGAGCAGGTGTTAGTCATGCCCAATCACGACTGATTCAACCTATTAATTTGAATAGGTAGAAACCTATGAATAACTAGCGGGTGGGCGGAGCTAGCAGTGGGTGGCGGGGCTAATACCTGATCATGATTTAGGTGGACTCTTCTCTGGCAGAACAAGCTGCAAACTACTAGATTTGATTATTAAATGCTCTAAAACTGCTGCATTTTACAGAATAAGGGACACAGCGCTGGAGACAACATGTCTGACACTAGCTTGTGCTGTCCTCAGCAAGGGGCATAAGCTATGTGACCGGTTCTCTTTAATCTATGGCATCTTACCTTCCTCCTTTACACAGGCTACCACCACACCTATCCTTAAGAAACCATCTCTTGACCCCTTCTCTCTGTCCAACTATGTCACTGCTTTCATTTGCCTTTAAACTCCTTGAACAGTACGTCTTCAATTGTCCTCTCATCTCTCATCCAACTCTCCTTTTGACCCACTGTAATCGGGCTTCCGACTCCATTACTCTACCAAAACAGCCCTAATCAAGGTCACTAATGACCCAGTAACTGCTAAAACCTCACGCCACTACTCTGTCCTTCTCTACTTAGACTTGTCCTCTGCCTTTGGCACTGTCGACCATTCCCTCCTGCTACAAATCCTCTCATCCCTCGACATCACAGACTTGGCCCTTTCCTGTTTCTCCTTGTACCTTTCTGATTGGATGTTCTGTGTCTCTCACTCTGGCACCACGTCCTCCTCTCTGTTGTTGTTTCCCACGGGTCAGTCCTGGGTCCTCTAATCTTTTCTATCTACACTCTTGGCCTGGGTCAGCTCATAGCATCACATGGCTTCCAATATCACCTGTATGCTGATGATACCCAACTCTACATCTCCGGCCCAGACATTTACTCTCTTTTCCTCATGATCCCAGACTGTCGATCATCAATATCCTATTTCTTTTTCCCCTGCCTCCTAAAACTAATCATCTTTCCACCATCCCACTCTATCCCTCCACCTAACTTATATATCACTTTCAATGCCTCTTCACTCTCACCGGCCACAAAAGTTTGCTGTTCAGTAACCTTTGACTCCTCCTTATCTTTCAAACACAAGCCTTTACCTCTGCCTGCCGCCTCCACCTGAAAAATATCTCACATGTCTGCTTATTCCTTAACTCCTATACTACAAAATGGTAGTCCATGCCCTTGACATCTCTTGCCTTGACTACTGTAACATCCTTCTCTGCACCCTCCCATCTAACACTCTTGCTCCCCTTCAAACCATCCTCAACCCTGCTGCCCGTCTTATCCACCTCTCTCCTCACTACTCCTCTGTCTCTTCCCTCTGTCAATCCCTTCACTGGCTTCCCATTGCCCAGCGAATTCACTTCAAGTTGCTACCCATGACCTACAAGGCTCTCCATAACCTCTCCCCTCCATACATCTCTGCCCTAATCTCCAGATACTTCCCCTCATGCAATCTCCGCTCTTCACAGGACCTTCTTCTTTGCTCAACCCGTGTCAGCTTCTCACACAACTGTCTCCCGTGCTTCCCCCATACCCTGGAGCTCACAACCCCAACACATCAGACTCTCCACCACTCTCACCGCCTCAAAAGTAACCTGAAAACTCATCTCTTCAGGGTAGCCTATATCCTACAATAACCCCGCTGTTACTACACCCTCCACAACCATGTCTGCCCCTCACTTTCTGTCTCTTTCCTCCTTTCTTGTAGATTGTAAGCCTTCGGGGGCAGGGTCCTCTCTCCCTCTGTACCAGTTGTTAGTCATTTATTGTTGCTTTGTACTTTGTTTGACATGTTATGTAGGTAACCCCCCCTCCAATGTACAGCGCTCTGGAACTAACAGCACTTTAAAATAAATAATATTGATAATAAATGTTGAACAGCAGCTAGTAGCTGTGAAACTACAAGTGCCAGCATGCCACAGAAGCAGATGTTCTAATTCTATGGGTGCTGATTAATAAATGTTTGTTAATAAACATTTGCTGCAGTGGCATGCTGGCACTTGCAGTTCCTAAGCTACTAGCTGCTGTGAAACATGGAACTCCAAGGGGGACATGTATGAAAACTGTCTTAGTGTAAGACTTTCTTTATTGCCCATAGCAACCAACCAGTGCTCCCCTTTAATTTTTCCAGAGCACTATATCAAATGAAAGGGGCGCTCTGAATGGTTGCTATGGGCAACAAAGAAAGTCTTACACCCAGTGTCAGCACGCCGAGGCACGCAACTTAAGTCCCTGTTTGTAACAAGTCAGAACGACGTAAGTTGGGGACTGCTTGTACAAGATGTAAGGGGTCCCTTTGCCTCTTTTTAGGTCTGCATGCAACTTATTTTCTGTTTTTATTGACTTTCTACCATAGGGGTTGTTCATATATATTATTGCTATTCCTGTTTTATAACTGAGTAATTATATTTATATCTATTTTGACTCTATGGTATATTCTACTTGTTCCATATCTGCCTTCTTTCACATAAGGGGCAGTGTTCCACAGTACTTCTCTTTTCATTATTCTTATGTATGTTTTTATGTATTTTGGGTTTTCAATAAAATTGTATCTTATGATTGGTTTGCTATTTTTGGCTTTAAGATGTTAC
Organism: Phyllomedusa bahiana; assembly: GCA_025379985.1. Taxonomy (NCBI): domain Eukaryota; kingdom Metazoa; phylum Chordata; class Amphibia; order Anura; family Hylidae; genus Phyllomedusa; species Phyllomedusa bahiana. The sequence goes on along the minus strand of JAODAL010001038.1, from coordinate 215,543 downwards.
TTTAACAAACTTATCAAGAAACACCCAATGTAGATTTCTACATTCTGGGTAATTCAATCCACATAAGGAATGATAGGTCTAACCTTCAGAGGTGTAAGGCCCTTATGTATCTTGGGTAGAGCATAAAACGTAGGGATCTGAGCATTGGAGAGCATCATAAACTTATGTTCAGCTTCTGAGATTCAAAGCGTCATTCAGAAACTGCTCTGGCTCCAAAGTGAACTCAAGAGTGGGATTTCATGATAGTAAAGCATAACAATTGCGATCCTCTGGGAGGTCATTACACATTTTAGTATAGTTTGTATGATGCATAAGAACTATATTTCCCCCTTTGTCTGAAGATTTAATAACAAGTGACATCTCATTACATAGAGAAAAGAGCCTGAATTTAAACCCATGATAAATTATTCCTAAAAGATAATCTCTGATCTTTTAGGTGGACCAAATCCTCTATAACAACTTTAATAAACAAATCAATTTCTGGAATATCAAATTGTGGGGGCATCCTTGTACTTTGATTTCTAAGCTCAGTATAAGCTTCTTGGGTCTTTCCCTCTTTCATTAATGAAACCAATGTGCGAACACCCTCCAGATCCATACCAAAGATCCCCAGTTCCATACATTTTTGCTGCTCCTGAATTCTGAAGAATTTTCACCATTTAAGATTACGAGAGAAAAAAAGGAAATCCTTCACCCACGTAAAGTCATTAAACGTAGACGTGGGCACAAAAGTGAGTACCTCAAAAGTACAGATTATTCAAAATGATTAAAGGAGTTGTCTCATTATCAGCTTTCAGCCTGTCAGTGAGCCTGATAGTTGAATTGAGGGGTGTGCTTCTTGGTCTGTCTCTTCTGCTCCCTCTTCCCCCCTCCCATCAGTACACAGGCAGCTCCTTAACTTCTATACAGCAAGGGGGAGGGGGTTTGCTGCCAGAGTTAACCCTATGTGTGCCTGCCTAGGTCTGTTGCAGGAGAGGGCTGATCTGAGTGTAGAGAGGAATGTGAAGCTGTGTGCTAATAGCAGAGCAGAGGGGATGCAAGTGTTCCTAATATCCCCTGCTTAGCTTACAAGTCCCCACATCTCCAGCAACAACAAACCCTGTCAGAACAGACACAGGGCAGCTGGGAAGTGTTACTATACTCAGGATGTCTCACTAATACAGGAGAGCATGAAGTATTCACATGCCTGATCTGTATAGTATTAGTATAGTGACAGTTCCAAAGACACATCATGATTATAGTAACACAAAGGGTCACTGCTGTCACATCTATCTGTCTAGAGAGCAGGAGGAAGCAGGCACACACAGGGTTAATCCAGGCAGCATGGACAGAGAAGCCAGAGTCCTCCCTCCCTCCACTACAGAAGCATTCTGTGCGGGAGGGGTTCTCTGCTCCAACCTGGCTTCGAAGGTTGATGAGTCATACAGACCTGACAGCCAGTAAGATAAGGATCAACAGGTCGGTGGCTATAGAGATTTGAGAAGCTGATGCACTCCTGCTAACAGGGCTAACACAAAATCAGTAGGACATTTGTAATGAACATATATTGCAAAGCTGCTTGTTTTTTAAAGATCTTTTAATTAAAACCCAATCATTGTAGCGAGACAACCCCTTTAAGGACTCTAATTGATAAATTGATCAGTGATTCAGTTGCTGTCTCAGTTTGTATGGGGGTCCAGTTTTTCTCTCTAAAAAAGAAGAGGAGGACGATGAAGAAGAGGGGAATGATTGATTTGGGAGCATATTGTTCTCCATGACCCATGTGATCCCACCTCCTCGAACCTCTGCCTCTAGTTCTACCCCGAGTACGGCCTTAATACCATGGGTGATCTGATCTATGGGAATCTGTATCTGAGGATTCAGGATCTGAAGACTGAACCTCCCTAGACACAGCCACCTCTGTTCTTAGAGACTGATAGGCCCACCCTTCTTTAAAATCTAATAAATCTCACATAAATTGTTTATGTTTGCAATTTTTAAGAGCTAGTTAATATTTTTCAATAGAGGCTTGCAAAGTTTGTTCCCTTCTCACAAAGTCCGGATCCCCCTTAAATTTAAGGGCCTGATCAATTAAGTTTTCTTTTCTTCTTTAAGTAATAATCTCATTAGTCAGAGAAAACTCATTGTTAGTTCTGCCTGCTTTAGTTTCTGCCTTCCATTTTTCAGAATCTATGGGGCTACTCAGAAATCCAACCATGTTGAGTCCTAACCAAACTATCACTGCAGACGAACAGACCCAGCTAAAATATAACTTTTAATAAGATACTTTTAAAATTTAAACACATAATCCCGTAACTATTTAAATATAGTCAGTACAAATTAAATGCATATAGGGACAAATCAATATAAGGACTTACAGTTAGATGAGTAATCAAAGACGTTGAAGATTCCACAATTCAAACCAAGATGATAATTGGAAAACGTCCAAAGAATATGTAACGAAAGACATATTCTTCTCAAAAATAAGTCCTTTAAAAAGCAGTGTAGGGAAATAGTAATGAATAGCCTATACTCTCCCTTACCTTACCCTCACCTAGCTGCAGGAACATTGCCCCGAGAGGGGCGACTCCGCAAGGCAGCACAGATCCCTAAGGCACAACCCTCAAGCTGAACAAGGGTGTAGAATGAAAAAATGCCCCAGAGTAACAGTCAGAAAAAAATCAAGTCCTCACGCATTTCTCCCTTTTGATACAAAGGGTTCACCAGGGGCAGGGCCATCTTAACAGCATTATGGGCCCTTGGGCAGAGCTGAACACTGGGCACCTCAAAAACACCACCAAGCACAGGTATAAACATACACATTATAGCTACCAAACTGCTAACCTTCACCACAGCAAGTTTGAGACCGCATAGTGGTCAGACACAACTTGCGTCACCACCACATGACAGTAACTACAGCACTGATCCAACAGAGACGCAAAATAACCCCAGACATCAGGGACTCACAGAAGACGTCATCACTGATAAATTGTTCTCTGAATCATTCTTCTTCCCTTTTGTTCTCCATCCTGTCCATACCACCATGATGACCTCTCCCAGCCACAACCATCCCTGCAGATTTTACCACACAAACATCTTAGACTTCTCACTTTATCAGAACTTTGCCACAAATTCCTACCTATGTTATGGGTACCATTAAGTAAATAAGTAGTAATGTTGCCCACCATTAAGTAGGTAATTATTTAGACCCCAGTAGGTAGGTATACAGGTACACTGTAGGTAGATATCATTCCCCTTTTGGTAGGTTTACAGCCCCCTGTATGATGATATACAGCCAACTGTAGGTTAAAGGCCCCCTTGTAAGTCATATAGCCCCAGTAGGATATAGCCCCCCTGTAAGATATATGGCCCCTGTAGGATATAGCCCCCTTTATATAGCCCCCTGTAGGATATAGCCCCCTTTAATATATTCCCCTGTAGTATATTGCCCCCTTTAGTATATGGCCCCACTATATAGGCCCCTTTATATAGGCCATCTTAAGTATATTGTTCCCTTTATATAGGCCCATTTAGTATATCGCCCCTTTATATAGGCCCCCTTTAGCAGATTGCCAAGAATATTGCCCCCTTTAGAATATTGCCTCCTTTAGAATATTGCCCCCTTTAGGATATTGCCCCCTTTAGAATACTGCCCCCTTTAGAATATTGCACCTTTCTGAATATTGCACCCTTTATATATCTATATATACATAAATAAAAAGTAATAAAAAAAGTATTACAAAACGTTACTCACCTTTCCGCGCGCCACACTGTGGTCCACACTCCGGGAACTTTTTTCCGGCATCAGCTGCGTGACGTCATCACGCCGCCTACGCCGGGATATTGCTTCCGGCATTTCCTAAGCCTGAAGCCTATTGGCTGCCGGCCGAAGAAACAAAGCGGCGCAGGAAATTGCCTCCTGCGCCGCTTAAAGACGCGGTGGGTCCAGCGGCCTCCTGCAGACTGACGTGCTGCCCAGACCCACCGCAGGGGCTGTCGCTCTACTAGGCAGGGTAGGCGGCAGCCCGGGATGGCCATCTGAGCTCATGGGGCCCCTGGGCAACCGCCTATCCTCCTCACGGCCCTGACCAGGGGACAACAAAAAAATCAATCTGATAACTAATACTGACGCAATGGGAGGTATCCGGATAATTGGGGACAATACCCCTCACCAAAAATTGGCAAACAAAATATACCTCCCTGGATGCATGATGACTACCATAACACCACAGATACACAAGAAGCAACTAGACTCAAAAGGGGCCTTTTCCACAGGCTTATTTCGCCGCGGATTGGCGCCGTACTGCGCGCCGGATTTGCGCGGCAGTACGGCGCCAATCGGTCGCAGTAATTACGGTAATCCACAGTTCTCATAGAGAACAGTGGATTCCTCGCTCCTCCCCGCTCGGCGAATCCGCCGGGCGGGGAGAAAGTGACATGCACATTATCCAAGCGCAATACGCGCTGTGGATAATGCAAGTCTATGGGGCCGGCGGGCCGCGCCCCTGCCCCGCCCCTTATTCAAGCCGGAATTGAGAGCGCAATCCGGCTCGCAATTCCGGCTTGAATAAGCCGTGTGAACCGGGGCTAAGGGTGACATGTTTGAATCCTGGTGCAGACAGGCCAATTCTAAATAGCTTTAAGGTAGTATAGATTGCGCCAGAATGTATGAACCTGTTCTTCTGCAGGTCATACATACAGGTGCAGTCTAGTGCCAAATACGACAAGTCTGGCTCAAGCACCACCTTTAACTTGGTCTGGCTGTTCTGTTTTGCGCCTAGATTTGGCATCAAAGAATCCTACTGTAAATCTCTCTACTTCTAAGAATGTGGTGCGATACTCCTCCAAAACACCCTGAATCTTTGGCGCATTAAAAAGCGTCTTTGGCGCATTACAAAGGCACTTATCGTCTGATTAGTTATCAGGCTGATTTTTTGTTGTCCCCTAAGGAACCCTCCATACCAAAAGGGAGAAACACTTCGGGATTTGACTTTTTTATGACTGTTACCCAGATTTTCATTTACACCCTTGTTCGCTTAAATTTGCCTTAGGAATTATGTCCCTTGCGGAGCCCCCCTTTTTCGAGGTGGCCAGGCATTGGGTGGGGAAAATTTAGGGGAGAGTTAGGTTTTTCTTTTTCTATTTCCTAAAATGCTTTTTAAAGGACTTATTTTTGAGAAGAATATGTCTTTCGTTACATATTCTTTGGATGTTTTTTAAACATCTTGTTTGGAAGGGTTTGGAATCTTGAGTTTTTTGTTTACTCATCTAATGAAAAGGCCGTGTTCCACGGCTTTTCCCGAGGATTTGTGAGCCGTATTGAGCTCAAAAAATCCCCGTGATAAGGGGGGGGACGGGGGCGGGGCCGGAGCGCGGCGGGGGGGCCCCGCCCGGCCCCTTTTCAAGGGCATTTTTTTCGGGCGTCCGTGCCGTAAAAAATGTGCATGTCTTTTCCCCCCCGCCGGGGGTTTGCCGGGGGGGGGGCGAGAATCCATTTTTCTCTATGAGAGCAGTGGTTTCCCGAATGACAGGGAGGATTGGCGCCGTACTGAAGCGCAAATCCGGCGGGGGAGTACGGGCCAAACCCGTGCCCAAATAAGCGTGGTAAACGGGGCCAAAAAGTCTTTATATTGATTTGTCCCTATAGGTCTCTCAGCACTAGAGACCAATTAATCCAATCTAAGAGGTTGCATAGGATATATTATACCCCTACCCGGTGGACCCTGATGGGTAAATTGCCTAGCACAGACCTCTATATGACCTTTTTGGTCTGAGATACACACATCTGAATGTAAAAACTGGGGTTTCCTGGGAGTATGTGCCCCAAAAAAAATTTAACCTGCGGGTCGGGAGGGGAAAACCCTATTCCAACAAAAAAATGAACAAAATATCAGATGAAAATGTTTTTGCAAAAAATTTGTTCTAAACAAAAAACCGTGAAGTTGCCTTCCTTTGTCCAATGGAGAAAATTTTTCTTTAAATCTAACAGTGTATGGGTTTTACTTATGAAAAAAGGGAATTAAAGGGGGAATTTTTCTTAGAGGTGTGGAGTCTGTGGATAGTAGTGCAGGATGGCTGATTTTCATTGATGCTGGTGATGGGGCCCAGACATCGGAGTGGTGTGAATGTGTTACATGTTAAGGGGACTGGTAGGAAGGCCTTGTCGAGATGTAAGTGTGAATTGAGGGGACCCCTTAATTAAAGAACTGGTCTTGAATAGTGTTGAGCGATTATTATCGACAAAGTTGAAATCGGCACGTATTTACGTTGATCGGATTTTTTTTAGCAACGCGTAATTTAGGTAAAAATCTGTGTAATTATTAAAATGCCCCATTTTCGGTGCTTCCTGTCTTTTTGGCGGCCAGAAAAATAGCTTACAAAATGAGCAGGGTGGATGTGTGGGGGACGTCATGAGGGGATGGTATGGTTGGGTTTGGCTGGAAAATCACTGACCGGGTTTTTTAAAAATATAACAGCCCTTCCTTTCATGATCAGTGTCTTCAGCGTCTCTGAGTAGGCGTGCGCTCTGCTCTGTCCAAAACAGCTCAGCAAAAAGCTCAGCGAAATTTTTTTTTTTTTCAAGAGAAAGCTCTACTTTTAGCTGTGACCTTAGGTTAGTTATTTCAAAAAGTTTGAGATTTTAGGTATTGGGGAAAGAATTTTAAAGGGCATCTCCGCTGTAAAGTCAGGGGGTGAGCAGGGGGGGGCCCCCGCGGGGCGAACCAGACAGCTCTATAAAGGGATACGGGAATTGTCACCCAAAATTTTTTAGACTTTTGCATTCCCCTTATATTAGGATACAAATCTTTTTAGTAACTGCAGGTTATTTGTTGGGTGAAAAAACCCACTTTTATTTCGTAATTTTTCGATAGGTTTTCTTTTTCATTTTGCCCAGCCAGCTTTGTTTAACCCACCTTGAAATTAAAATTTTAATTAGAATTTGTAGTCACCACAGGTTGATAGGTCCCAAAAAATCCTTTTTTATCGTAACATTTCAATAGTGTTTTTTTCATTTGGGGCGGGCCCGCTGTGTTGATAGACCCACTTTAATTTAAATTTTATGAATCCAGCAACTTTGTAGTACCCAGATTACTGATGGGCCAAAAATCCCTTTTTAATCCTTTAACATTTCAGAAGGTGTTTTTTTACTTTTGGTCGTAATTTTTTTGATAGATTACTTTGCATTAAAAATTTGAATCCCAAATTTTTTGGGTAGTCACCCAGTGAATTGAAGGTGCCAAAAATTTTCCCTTTTTTTATCCCTATACATTTAACAGGGTTTTTTTCATTTTGGGTCAGTAAAGCTTTGTTGAATATCTACTTTTCAGTTAAATTTAATTTCAGCATTTTTTTTTCACCAGGTGTTTGATAGGTCCCAAAAATTTTTTAAATACCCTTTAAAAATTTTCGCAGGTGTTTTTTTCACTTTTGGTCAGTCAACTTTTTGTAGATCTCTTTGCGAAAATTTGAATCCACCCTTTGTTTTAACCACGGTTTGTGGTGCCAAAAAAAATTTTATTTCAATATACATTTAAAAGGGGTTTTTTTTTCCTTGGCGAGGCGTGTGTTGTTTTGGCCCCCTTGCAGTTTAAATTTGAATCCAGAAAACTTTGTAGCCACCAAGGTGTACTGATAGGTGCCAAAAATCCCCTTTTAAATATCCGTATACTTTTAAAACGGTTTTTTTTTCCCTTTTGGTAGTAAAACTTTGTTGATGATTACTTTGCATTAAATTTGAATCCAGCAATTTGTATCCCCCAGGTTGTGGTGCCAAAAAATCCCTTTTTATTATCAGTTTAACATTTCAGATACGTGTTTTTTTCTTTTTGGGGCGAGGCCCGCTGGTTGAAGAGACCTTGCTTAAAATTTGAATCCCAGCAATTTTGTTTTGTTTTTGAGGGATTTGAGAATAGCTGGATTTGGTCTTTTTAATAAGAACTTTCCAAAACTCTTCCCTACCCTTTTCAAATTTTTTATATTTCTGAAACATGGAGGAAACAGGTGGTTTAAACCAGCAAAGAGGGGGGGGGGGAGGAATGGAGGTTGGGTACGAGAGAAGGTGCCCTTTCCCGTGCTGGCGACAACACGCTTGCCCCGGATCGTCACTTGGGACCGTCAGGCCCGTCATCGCGGGGCAGGGCCCGTAATTCAGTAAACGAACAGCGTCGCCATCTGTTCTTTTAGGGGTTAATGCAACCCCATCCCGCAGTCTTACTCCTCGTCCTCCCATCAGGCACGATTCCGTCATTAGCATCCCAGCTCCGCCAACTTTAAGCAGTCCAATGCAACCGTGTACCCAAAAAGTGGTTAAACCCTTTTTGAAGACCTCTTTTTAATGCAAGATGCGGTTGGGGGCAGAAGGCATGTTAAAAGACAGAGGCCAAAAAGGTGTTTTCTCTGCTTGAAAGCCCGTTGTGATGCCATCGAGGAGAAGGAAGCGGTCAATCGGGAAAAATCCCCGGGTGGTCGGCAAAGCCTTGCAGTCCTTTGTTGTAGCCCGCGCCCCTGGATGAGAATTTTAGGACGACGAAGTCACCCGTGTTGATGATGTGATAGAATTGCGGATCCAAAAGTGGTTTTTCAGCAATTTTGCTTGCGAGCGCTTCATCACTGGACGAGGAGGAAAAGGGGTGGGGTAGTGTCAGTAGGGGCCCGCCTCAAAAAAAGGGGAGGGCGGTGCAAAGTCCGTGATAAAATTCCCCCCAGCCATGGTCAGCGGGAACCCAGCTCCTCGTTTATCGCCGTCAAAAAAGGGCCCAACCTCTCAAGCCCGGGCTTCTTTGAGCAAGCCCTGATTCACCCCGGATGTATATGCCGCCTTTTTTGTAAAAAGCATAAGTAAGGCAAGAACCTTTGGGTTTTAACCACCCAAAATTTAGTCAAAAAGCAGCGAAAATGCAGAGTTGAAAAAGGAGGCAAACACTTGGCCAAAAAAGCCGACCGAGCCGGGGCCTCCAACCCTGTCACACCCCCTGTTTTTCCCCCTCCTCCTCCCATGCCACCACCAAATGTTCCTCCTGCCCATGTCTTCAGAGCATGATCAGGGATCAGCCCGCTTTAGCTCCCCCGTCGCCCGAGTACCCCCAGCACCCCCAGAGACCCCCTTTACCCTTCTCCTTTCCGCCGTTTTACGACCTGCACCCGACAGCGGCCCAGCTAGCGCCAGCCCCTGTCTTCCCGGTTGGGAGCAAAGAAAAATTTAACCCAAACCATCCCAAAACCAAAAACCCGATGTCGCATTGCCCGGCTTTTTGGGCCCTTTGGGAAAAGTTGCCCCTTTTCCATTGGTGGAACATGGGTTCCGCCACGTCATGGCCCCTTTCCTGCCCCAATACTAGATGCCCAGCAGGCATTTTTTTGCCAGAAAAGCCGTCCCCTGCCCTGGCCGCCACGTGTCATCTAAATTTCAAGCTTTGTCTGCATCTGTGGGCCGGGGAAAAATCCCTCTGACCACCGACACGGCTAGTAGACGGCCAAAAGGCCGCTAAAACTCTGTGACAGCTCACTGGTGGCGGGTGGATGTCTTGGGGGGGGAGGTGGCTCTCAGGCTCGGCCACGCTCTTCAAAACCCAGGGGGGTGCAGGGTCTTTCCCCCAAAATCCTCTGGTGGCAGGCCCGAGAAAAAAAGGCCTTTGAAATTAATCTGTCTTGGAGACGCCCAAAAGGCGGAGTGGGGGACGCTCTCCCCAAAGGACCGAGGCTGCTGGGTGCCAAAAACCTTGTCCCGGCAAGGTGGTTGCGAAAGGGTGAAATTGTGGCCCCCCCTTAAAATCGGGGAGGTGGGAAATCCTTGCCCGGAATGTCATGAACCTTGCGTCCAGAAACTTTAAAGGTTTCCCCCGGGTTGACTTGCTGGGGAAGGTCGAATTTTAAATTCACACTTCCGCCCTTCGACCGTGTTTCCCCCCCTGGCTGTTTGCAGCGTCAGTCGGCCTCCCCCACAACCGTTCTTGTTGGACGTGGCAAAACGCTGGGAATTTTTCCCCCCTCCCCATGCTCCAGCGATTGTGGCAGGCGCAAAGCCCTTCGCATTACGAAGTAACATGGCCTGACAAGCGCGGGCGGACCCCGGGGTGTTTAGCCACCGGAGTGGGGGCGGTGAAAGAGCTCTGCACCATCTTTGCCCGTTTGAAAAAGCCCCAAAAAGGTCAGTGCGGACGATCCCCGTCAGCATGAGATTGTGGGGTCTTAGTTCTGGGAAAGATCGTGGACACCGAAACAACAAAATTTCCCCCCAGCGAGGAGGAGGAGATGGACACAGTGCGGGACAGAGCCTTTCTCTCGTCGAATCCCAAGGCCGACGTTTTTCAATTTTTTTCGGTCTTTTTTAGGCTGTTTGGGGTCAGTGCTATGCAAGGCGGGGATCGCTTCAGGGTTCATATCGGGAATCAGGGCTGTGTGAAGCTTGTCGGAGGAAGCGGGGAGGAGGAGGAGGTATTCCTAGACACCGACGTTACCGACGTCCCTGCCTTGGAAAGGGTTTGGTGCGAATTTTAGGCGGGGAGGGAAAATGAGGGAAAATCAGTTTGTAGTGCCCCTTGCCCGAGGCTTGGGAAATCTCTCAATGAGGCATGGATTCTCCCTTTCCTCCAAATGTCCTTGCATTTGGCCCCAAAAAAAAAGTTCTGGGGGGCCCCCTCCGGGTCCTCGGGACAAAAAAACTCAGCACTTTCCTTCCACCCCCCAAATAGAGAGTAAATGCGGAAATGGGCCTTTTATTTATCAATGGAGAATCTGTTGGTTGCTTCCCTTTCCCAAATGTACGGTTTTGGGAAAAAATCAGCGACGTGACAGCGTAGGTGCCAAATAGCCTGCGGCAGCGGAGAAGGAAGGTGGCAAATCCTAATGGGTACCCTGGCAATTTTTATTCCCCACCCACCCCCCGCTGTAATGCGGGGCCCCCAAAACCCAACACACAGAACCAGCTTAAATCAGGGTGCACGACTATCTGCGTCTCAACACCGATGTTTTTGGATGGTTCCGGACCCAATAGACTTCTGGGTATCCAAAAGGGGGACGAATGGCCCCCGGCTCGCTCGCCACGCCATGGGGTGTTGCCCTCCCCAGCACCGCGTATTTCTGAGCGGACTTCAGCACAGCTGGAGAGTCATTAAGATAAACGCTCCGGCTTCCCACAAGAAAATTCGGGCAGGAACTTGAGATGTTGGGGCCCCAAATTGCCGAGGCACCGATTTTTGCCGGCCCCACTTCAATTCCTTTCAAACAGAAATGGTCCTCTTGAAATTTTTTTTTAAATGATCATTTTTTAAATGCTTTTTTATTCTTTTTTCCCAAAACATTCTTTTGCTGGTTTTGCGTGAGGAACTGAAAAGACAGCAAGGTTTCAGACAACCCGTATTCCATTTACTCCCATTATTTTAAATTTTTGCATTGTAGATTTTTTAGGTATGTTGCTGGGGGGTACGCTAAAAATTAGGGTTTTTGGGAAAACAAAAAATGTGGCTTCTAAGTGGCATTTCTCCATACAATTTTTAATGTGGCGAAAAGCTTTTTAAATTTTTTTTGGGGTTGTTGCGTGAGATCGCTATAACATGGTCCTTTGGAACGAAATGTGGCTTCTAAGTGGCATTTCTCCCCCAAAATTTTTTTAAAGTGGCTGGAAGTCAATTTATAATTTTTTTTTGGGTCATTTTGCTGTGAGATACGCTAAAATCATGGCCCTTTTGGGAACAGAAAATGTGGCTTCTAAGTGGCATTTCTCCATAAATTTTTTTTAAATGGCTGAAAGTCATTTGTAAAATTTTTTTGGGTCATGCTGCTTTGAAAATGAGCAATAAAACGGGTCCTATTCAAAAAAAATTTGTTTCTAACAGACATTTTATTTCAAAAATGTCCAAAGGGGCTAAGGGGGTCTTTTTTTGAATTTTTGGGGGCTTTTTGCGTGAATGCAGCTATACTACAGATCCTATTATAAAAAAATGTTGTTTCTAAAGACATTTGTTTTTCACAATTTTCAAGATGGTCAAGGGGGATGGTGCTGTCAGAAAAAGGGAAAAGGTAGGAACTGTTAATGGACACATATTCAAAATGACTTGTTTTTGCAAGATCTTTAACATAGCATCAATCCCTGTATTGAACAACCCATTTAATACAATTAAAAAAGAAAACAAAGACATGGGGGATTTCCATCCCATTTTAAAAAGTGTTTTTAAATTAAAAAGTAAAAAAAATTTCATGTACAAAATAGCTGTTAAAAAAATTCCTTGGTTGTAAAGGGAGGTACAGGGAAAACTTGACAAAATAAGGTTATTCAGAGGACATGGATATGGAGCACGGGAACAGCAAAAAAGTACAAAGACAATATCCTCCAAACACGTTTAGTAAAATGAGAAAAAAAATGCCAAGAAAAGGGCACCCGGGTGGAACAGGAGCGTTAACCACCCGTTTTCCAGGAAGCTCAATTGGCCGCACTCATACGGAGGGGGAAGGCTACCCGGTCTTGACTGTGTACGAGGAAGGTGGAGGTCTTACCCCCACACTTCCCCTTTCCCCATCTGCTTCAGCACGATGTTTTCGTTGCGCGTATAAGGGGATTTTTACCGTGTTAAAATTAACGCCCGCCTGGGGTCTCACGCACCCCCTGAACTCCGGCCCCGGCTCTGAACCCGCGTGTTTAAAAGATGACAGCGCTAGCCTGACTCTCACCGCACCCATGTAAGTTGGCAGCTGGCCTCCGTGTTAACAGTGGCTACGGGAGCACGGCTCTCACCTTAGGGGCAATCAGGAGAGCTTCAAATTTTTCTAAAAAAATCGATTTTGAAAAAGGGATTTTCTGTGAGGTTAAAGTAGTTCAAAAAGGGTCCGGGGCGGGGCACAAATTGCACAATTTGAGGCTTTAAAATTTTTTTGGGGCTGGAGTCACTATAGGTCGCATCATTTGATCTCCAGGGGAGTCTGTTCCTAATCAATGAAAGCCCAGTTAAGGGTGGTGTTTTGATTGCCTTTTAGCCACTACTAACACTCATATCACAAGGCATTATGGGAAAGGGGTGGAAAGTCACGCGCCTCTATATTGTAAAAATCCTAAAATTTTTTCTGATCCCCGAATCTTTGAGAAGCAAAAAGGAAAAATTGCATGCCAATATTTCTCATCTACATACGCCGTTTCGGGGTTTTGCCCTTCTCAGTTTTAACAGAGGGGATTTTGGCTTTAGTGGTGGAGGCAAAGAGGGGTGAGAGAAGGGAAAATCTCTCCCCCCAAATCAAAACCAATATCGTCTGCTCTACACTGAGCGGGGGAAAACCCCGAAAGGCGTAGTAGAACAAAGGCTTGACAATTTTTCCCCTTTTTTTTCTCAAAGTTCCGTGTTTTAGAAGTAAATTGAGGATTTGTTAAACAAAGAGGGCCCCAGTGGCTTTTTCCCGTCCTTTCCCATATCCCTTTTGATATGAGATGCTTAGTGGGGCTAAAGGGGAATAAAAACCCCCAAAACCTTAACGGTGTCCCATAAGGAGGAGTTCCCCCTTTCTCAGCCACTCATTGCCTCCCACCATCAAGCCAATATCGCTTGCTCTCCACTGATGAGGGGCAAACCCCCCGAAACGGCGTATGTGATGAGCAATATTGGCTTGAAAATTTTTTCCTTTTTGCTTCTAAAAAGTTTCAGAAAATCGAAAAAATTTGAGGATTTGTTAAAACCCTTAGAGGGGCAGGTGAGCTTTCCAGCTTTTTTCCCCATAATGCCTTGTGATTGCAAAAAGTTTATTTAGTGGGCAAAAAAGGCAATCAAAACACTACACACCTTAACGGTGCTCTCCATAAGGAGAGTGTTCCTCTTCTCTCACCCACTCATTTCCTCCCACCAGTCGGAATATCGCTCTGTTAAAATGTTGGGGGGCCCAAAAACCCCGAAGGGCGTATGTAGATGAGCAATATTGGCTTGAAAATTTTTCCTTTTTGCTTCTAAAAAATTCATGAAATCAAATAATTGAGGTTTGTTACAACCCATAGAGGCCAGTGAGCTTTCCAGCTCCTTTTCCATAATCCCTTGTGATATGAGATGCTTAGTAGTGGGCTAAAAGGCAATCAAAACATAACACCTTAATGGTGTCTCCAAAAGGGAAAAATTTTTCCCTTTTTCTCTGCCACCCATTTCCTTCCACCATCAACCCAAAATATGCTTGCTCTACACTGATGAGGGAAAAACCCCCAAACGGGGTATGTAATGACCATATTGGTTGACAATTTTTCCTTTTTGCTTCTCAAAGATTAGTGAAATCAGAAGAAATTGGGGATTTGTTACAACCTATAGAGGGCGTAGTACTTTCCAAACCCCTTTTCCCATAATCCCTTTGTATATGCAGATGCTTAGTCGGGGGCAAAAAGGCAATCAAAACACTCCACTTAAGGGTCCCTTCCAAAAGGAGAGATGTTCCCCCTTCTCTCATATCATTGCCTCCCACCAGTCAAGAAAATTTCGTTTGTTACCTGAGGGGGCAAACCCCCGAAAGGGCGTATTGATGGAATTTTTGGCTTGAAAAATTTTTCCCTTTTTGCTTCTCAAAATTCAGTGAATCAGAAGAAAAATTGAGGATTTGTTACAACCTATAGGGGGTAGTGAGTTTTTCCCAGCTCCTTTCCTAATCCTTGTGATTCAGATGCTTTTTGTGGGCTAAAAGGCAATAAAAAAACACCCCACCTTAAGGGGTGCTCCCCCCTAAGGAGGTTGCCCCCTTCTTATCCACTCATTGCCTCCCCCCAGTCAAGCCAATACCCCCTTGCTTTAAACTTGAGGGGAAAAACCCCGAAAGGGTATGTAGATGAGAAATTAGCTTGACAATTTTTCCTTTTGTTTCTCAAAGATTCAGTGAATCAGAAGTAAATTGAGGATTTGTTACAACCTATAGAGGGCGCAGTGAGCTTTCCAGCCCCTTTTCCCCATAATGCCTAATCAATGAGAAGGTTTTGGGAAAGGAAAAAATGAAACCATTGAATTGATTGGTGAATCACTCTCAAAAGCCAGGAGGGCAAATGTCTTCTCAAACTAAGGAAGTGTTTTGGGGATGATTAGGACATTTGTATTACTTATGGGGTGTTGCGGACGAATTAACAATCTACACGGTAAAAATTACCTTTAAAAAATGCAGGGAGGGGTGTATGTTGTATGTTATCACACTTGAAAAAAAGCAAAATGATAATAATGTGAAACTATAAATAAAACTTCCCTAAATAAATTCTGTAAACAAATGTCAGTTACCAAAAAATATACTAAATGACTGTCACTGTTAAAAAATAGCATAGTGCCACTTTGTGATCTGTGGGTCAAACAGGTTTAGGGGTCATGCTGTGGCCCCAGGACAGGTATAGTCTTGTCAGTGAAACTAAAATGGTGGTTGAAAGACTCCTTTTTCCGGCACTTTTTAAATGTGGGGCTCATGCAGGTTTGGGGCTCATGCCGTAACCATGTGGGTAAGTGTGCTCCTCCTACTCTGTCTATATAAGTTTGGAGTAAAGTATACCTAGTGTTGCCATTATCAT
The DNA here is from genome assembly GCA_025379985.1 of Phyllomedusa bahiana. Classification (NCBI taxonomy): domain Eukaryota; kingdom Metazoa; phylum Chordata; class Amphibia; order Anura; family Hylidae; genus Phyllomedusa; species Phyllomedusa bahiana. Next base: position 200,065 of record JAODAL010001038.1, on the reverse strand, counting down.
ACATTAGTGAACAACTATGAGAAGTATCGGCATCCAATGTCTGTAAAGTTCCCCTGATGAACCCCCGGACATCTACTAGGGGGGGGAAACGCGTCGGGACAGAGAAGATCCTTTTCAATTATCGGATAAGGTCGTATATAAAAAATACACTTTGGATTATCTATTTAATCCCTTATCAGAGGGTGAGTACAAGCTGTTAATGCGGTTTAGTTTGGTTTCCCTTTATCCTATGTGAGAGGGGCAGATAAGACTGTTTATGTGACTATATAAGGTTATATCTAAAAGGGCAGTCTTATTTATTGATTTATACAACTCTTTGTTAGTGATTATGCCTATGTGTATATAACATAATAGACTTAGAGTATTCATCTTCATGGTATAAAAGTATATCTTAGCTAAGTGACCATAGGTATATTGTATATTGTAAAGGGATAGTTAGGTTTTGCTAGGGTTAGCCTCCGGCGGTGGGGCCGTTCTTTTCAGGACGATGACCCGGCCATTGTTAGGTTTTGTCTAGGGATTAGATAAGGGATAGAATTTGAGATATATATATATATAGGTACTTTAGTTGTTTTTGAGTAAATTATTATTTTCTAATATTTTAATAGTATATTAATAAAAGGTACATTTTAGAGTTAGGGTTTGTTGATAGATTTACAGTGATATAGCTCATGCTGTGGCCCAGGACAGGTATAGTCTATGTCCAGTGAAACTAAAATGGTGATTGAAAGACTCCTATTTCCGGCACTTTTTAATCTGTGGGTCAGACAGGTTTAATGGTCATTCTGCGGTACAGGACAGATATAGTTAATGTCCAGTTCAACTAAAATGGTGGTTCAAAGACTCCTTTTCCCGGCACTTTTTAATTTGGGGGTCAGACAGGTTTAATGGTCATACTGCGGTCCAGTACAGGTATAGTCAATGTCCAGTGAAACTAAAATGGTGGTTGAAAGACTCCTTTTTCCGGCACTTTTTAAATGTGGGGGTCATGCAGGTTTGGGGCTCATGCTGTGGCCCAGGACAGGTATAGTCAATGTCCAGTTCAACTAAAATGATGGTTGAAAGACTCCTTTCCCGGCACTTTTTAATTTGGGGGTCAGACAGGTTTAATGGTCATACTGCGGCCCAGGACAGGTATAGTCAATGTCCAGTTCAACTAAAATGGTGGTTGAAAGACTCCTTTTCCCAGCACTTTTTAATCTGTGGGTCAGACAGGTTAATGGTCATACTGCGGTACAGGACAGATATAGTTAATGTCCAGTTCAACTAAAATGGTGATTCAAAGACTCCTTTTCCGGCACTTTTTAATCTGGGGTCATGCAGGTTTGGGGCTCATGCTGCGTTCCAGGACAGGATATACAATGTCCAGTTCAAGTAAAATGTGGTTCAAACATACTGCCTTTCTGGCACTTTTAATTTGTGGGTCATTGCAGGTTTAAGGGTCATGCTGTGGTGCAAAAACATGGATATTGAATGGTCTGTGAGTCTTTTTTGGCTTTTATAACCTAAGTGTGTTGCCTAAGATGTAGCAGGTATCCATTTGACTGGTGGGGCTGTTAATTACAGCTTCTCCAGCCCTGTTTGGGTGTAAGAATGAAGGTGTTGTTGCTCTCCCATAGACTTTAACCCCTTCCCGACATTGGGCGTATGCATACGCCCTAGCGGGAAGTGACTTCCCGCAAATGGACGTATGCATACGCCCTGGCGATCGCGCGGGCTTTCGGGCGAGCCGCACGCGCTCGCGACATGGAACCAGCAGTAAATTACCGTGGCTTCATGCCCCATCACCCCCGGCTGAGTGAGCTCCGGCCGAGGGTAAAAAAACGCATCTTTAAACCGCAGCCCGTCTTGGCCGCAAAAATTTGAAGCCGCAGGCAGGAGGAGTGAGCTCCCTCTGCCTACGATTGGCGCAGTAGTGGCGCTCCGCGCCGCTACCAGTCCCCTTACCAGACTCCCCGGATGCTGTCTGAATGCATCCGGGTAGTCTGGTGACGTCACCATGCCCACAATGCATTGTGGGCATCGTGTCACTAGTTGCCATGGCGACCTGTGCACAGCAGTAACGCTGTGCACAGATCGCCTCTTCAAACAGCAATCTAACGATTGCATTACCCCAGTGGGGATTTGCTGTTACAAATCATCACTGGGTAATAGTAAAAAAATTTGAAAAAGTAAAAAAAGAAATTAAAAATAGTAAAACACAAACACAAAAAATAAAATTAAAACACGTACACTGCCCTTTTTCCCTTTACAAACGCCAATCACCCCAAAAAAGATCAAAAATAAATAAAGTACCCATACTTGGTATCGCCGCGTGCGTAATGACCCACCCTATAAATCTGTCATGTTAATTAACCCGTACGGTGAACGCCGTAAAAAACAAAAACAAAAAACAGTCACAGAATTGCGATTTTTGTACATCCTGCAGCACATAAATGGAATAAAAAGTGATCAAAAACTCATATAAATGCCAACATTGTACCAATTAAAACGTCAGTTCATCCCGCAAAAAAAAAAGTCCTTACATGTCTCTGTATACGGAAAAATAAAAAAGTAATGCCTCTCAGAAGACAGCGGTGCAAAAATATTATTTAACACCATAAAAACACTTTTTTTTTTTAAAGTGCTTCCAAATTAAAAAAAACTATATAAATAGGGTATCACCGGAATCGTATCGATCCAGAGAGTAAAGCTGACTGGTCATGGATACTGCATGGTGAGCGCTGTTAAAAATAAAAATAAAAAACATTTACTAGGATTGCAGTATTTTCTTCACCCTGCCTTCCAAAAAATGGATTTAAAACTAATCAAAAAGTCTTGTCCCCCCAAAAATGATACCAATAAAAACGTCAACTCATGCCGCAAAAAAAAAAGCCCCTACACAGCTCCGTACACAGAAAAATAAAAAAGTTAGGCTCTCAGCCCTATGGCAATGCAAAAACGTGATTTTCTTTTTAAATAAAAGTGTTTTTTTTTGTGTAAAAGCAGTAAAACATAAAAAAAAATACAAATTGGGTATCGCTGTAATCGTATCGACCTGCTGAGTAATACTAACATGTCATCTATACTGCATGGTGACCGCTGTAAAAAATAAAAATAAAAAACACTACCAGGAATGTTGTATTTTGTTCAAAATAAACCTCACAAAAACCTTTAAATAAAAAGTGATCAAAGCGGCATATGCCCCCCATAATGGTACTAATAAAAACGTCAACTCAACCCACAAAAAACAACCCCATAATCAGCTCCGTATACAGAAAACTGAAAATGTTTATGGCTTCAGAACAGGACAACAAAAAAACACAATTTTTTATAGACCTATTTCTATTGTGTAAAAGTAATAAAACATAAAAAACTATATAAAATCTATATCATTGCAATTGTATCATTTATACTGCACGGCGAATGCTGTAAAATTGAAGCCCAAAAAACAATGGCGGAATTGCGTTTTCCCCTCATTTTCATAGCCCAATGCAAAAAAAAAAAAAATTTTGGGAAAACCTGTGCACCCTAAATGCACAATACACCCCTAGATGAGATCTATGAGGCGTGCTGAATCCAAAATGGGGCCCGGGTTCTGGGAAAGGTTTCACCTGTTTTTTTTGGGGCTTTTGTAAATGCGACATGGCCCCACCAAATCTGCGTTCCAAAAGCCAAGTAAACTCCCCCCTTATACGCCCTGCTAGCGCCCAAACAGCAGTTTTCAACCCCTATGTAGAGTATTGCCGAACTTGGAAGAAATTCGTAACAAAATTTTGGGTCCTTTTTTACCAGGATTCCTTGTAAAAATTAAACATTTTCAGCTAAAATTGCAGATTATTTGCAAAAATTTTTATTTCATTTTCACAGCCTAACGCTAACAAAAATTTGTGAAACACCTGTGGGGTCGATATACTCACTACACCCCTGGATATATTCCTTAAGGGGTGTAGTTTCCAATATGGGGTCATTTTAGGGGAATTTATTAAGTTTTTGCACCTTAGGGTGTCCACAAACCTGAAATGGCCCCTAAAATAAAATCGTAAATGAAAATGAGACCCCAGAGTCCAGTAGTGCTCCTCCTATTCTGGGCTTGTGTTTTTAGCCAAATAATGCACTAGGACCACATATGGGATTTTCTCTGAAAAAGCCAGAATCTGGGAAATCAGTATTAAGTTGCATTTCCCTGATCACATTTACCGTATTTCTTGTGAATAATGTATAAAAAATTGAAAATCTGCAAAAAAAGGAAATTTTGAAATTTCACTTCAACTTTGCTTTAATTCCTGTGAAACACCTAATGGGTTAATAAACTTCCTAAATGATTTTTTGAATACTTTAAGGGGTGTAGTTTCTTAGATGAGATCATTTATGGGGGTATCTAACATACAGGTCAATCAAAGTCACGTTAGAACTAGACGGGTCCCTAAAAAATGTATATTGCAAATTTTCTTGAAAAATTTTAAAATTACTACTAAATTTGTAAGCCCCCTAATGTCGTAAAAAAAAGACATTTAAAAAAATGATGCCAAACTACAGCAGACATATGGTAGATGCTAGTTATAAACTATTTTGAGTGGAATATCTATCTGTCTTACATGCAAACATTTTTGAAGTTTGAAATTGGTAAATTTTTCAAATTTTTCACGATACTTTGATATTTTTCCCAAATAAACAAGCATTTTTTGGACCAAAATTTCTTACTATCTTAAAGCACAATGTGTCACAAGAAAACAATCTCTGAATCACATGGATAGGTTAAAGTGTTAAAAAGTTATTCTCACATAAAGTGACACATGACAGATTTCAAAAATGGGGCTCTGTCAGAGAGGCCAAAACTGGCTCCAGCGGTAAGGGGTTAATGGTCATCGGCGATAATCTATTATCGACTATCGGATATCTTATTGATAATTGCCGATATCGACTATCGACCCGATGACGATAGTCAACGTAATCGCTCATCACTAGTCTTGAATCTAAATCCAGCATAATAAGGGAAGTGCGGATACTTTTGAAGATTTTGTTGGCAACACTGTCGATTTTCATATTATATACACATGTTAACTGTTTCATTGTTCACTGTCACTGTTTCATTGCTTTAGTCTTTTTATTAGTGTGATTGTTGGTTTAACCCCCCTAAGCTGAACGCCTGAAAAGTAGTTAATGACCAGAACATTTTTTTAGTTTTTGCCTCCTCGCGTTTCAACAGTTGTAACTTTATTTTTTTTAATGACGCAGTTGTATGAGGCCTCGTTTTATTCGAGACAAGTTGTACTTAGTGAGGGAATATTTTAAGTTTACTTATAAATAATCGTATTTTTTTTTATTTTGTAAAAAAGGTTTTTTGTTTTTTTTTACGCCATTCACATTTCACACTTAATAACTTGCTAGATTAAATTCTACAGGTTATTACGGTCGTGAGGATAAACCATAATGTGTGTAGGTTTTTTTGTGTGTGTAAATTTATGCAAATTATTTTTTTTATTAAATATTTATTTTTATTTTATAATTTTTTTTTATTCATTTTTTTACACTTTTTATGTTTTTTTTAACTTTTTTTTACTCCCATGAAGGGAGAACTGTTTTACATTTTTTTTTAACATTTTTTTTGTTATTCTTCGTAATGTATTAGCATATTCATATATGCTAATACATTCTAATCTGTGTCACTTTGACACAGGCAGTGATCTGGACATCACACAGTGCGTATTAGTCACTGGCTTAGTATGCAGACAGCTCTGGGGCCACTCTAGGTCCCCAGGGCTGACCTTGCAGCCGTTCCCGAGCTCACCTTTTTTGTTCTGGTCTCGGTTGTTTCCAATATCCCGACAGAGCAGGGGAACCCTTTGATTGTGCCTGCGGGTAAAGCATAGCTGCCACAATCAAGGGGTTAAAGCACCGGGGTGCGGAGGCTTCCTCTGCACCCCGGTGCTCGCAGGACATGCTCTGGGATCGGGGCTCTGTAGTACAGCCATGACCTCTGCGAAGCTGCGGGGCCGGGCGCCACAAACTCTGATGTCTGCAGCGAGACCAAAAGATGTCGCTGCAGACGAATGACCCACACTGGCTGACGGCAATAGACGGTGCGTGGTCGTGAAGGGGTTAATCTAGTACAGTTGATTGCATTACTATGTACTTACTACTTGTTAATATCTATCTATCTAATCTATCGATCTATATATCTATCTATCTATCTATCTATCTATCTAATGTTGTTATTAAATAAAATAAATTGTCCTGCAAAAAGCAAGCCCTCAAATATTATGTAACTGGAAAACAATCTTTCAGATCACTGTGAAGCAAAAGTTTTAATGCCCCTTCAATTACAACAATCTAACTGTGCAGCCCAGGAACTGGCATGATCCTAGAATGAGATAATTTATAGCATTTATACAGAATTTTGCACGTGTTACCTATACCATATTATTGTTTTCTCTTGGAATTGTGTTTCAACATAGAATGTAGATGATTGGGCAAATGTTTAATTGACACAAGAGTTGATGAAATACACTATACACCCATTTTCTGAACCACTATTGGCCACATGTATGAAAACCATCTAGGTCTAAAACTCTCACTTTGTTTGCTTCATTAGGCTAACAAATCAGAGCGCTCCTTTCATTTCAAATAGCGCTCTCGAAAAATGACAGGGGCGCTCTGATTGGTTACTATGGCAAACAAAGTGAGTTTTAGACCTAGACAGTTTTCATACATGTGGCCCTATGTGTTTTGTTTGGCCAAATTAACAGGGCACTTTTATCATATAATATTTTGGGATGTCGTTAGAATTTGCAGCAGCATTATGATCTGTCTGTCTTTATCCGCATACTTCCCAACACTCCAAATTCCTTCAGGAGTCTTCAGTGAAGTATGTGGCAAAACAAAGAAGGGTTAATGCAAGCACTGCCCAAAAATTGGCATCAAAGGTTTGTTCCTGTGTGCTTTGGGGCATTTTCAGGTAAGTTTGGGGCATTCCCAGGGCGTTCAAGCTCCATTCAGGTTCCTGCAGTTTGGATTACTAAATGTGTCACTGTGAAATAAAATTCACTAAAGGGGCCAGAGCTGTAGTTAAGTTAGTGGCCCATTCAATATTATGGTTATAGGTTTCCAGATATTTGTACCTCCACTAATAAGTTTACCTTACCCTTACTTTAAAGTGGTATTCCTGTTTCATTGATTAGCTGTCAATGTAGATGAAGGTAATAAAGATTATTACCAAATACATTGCTGTTCTGGTTTTGCTTCTCTTTAGAGTTAGGATTATATCTTATCTCCTGTGTTTGCACACAAGCTTTCTTAGTTAACGACCACCTCTCTCTGCTCTCTTTGCTCCAGCAGTGCATGGTATGTTGAGGTCACTCCCTGCATTTTTCCTTATCTGAAAGACGGGAGCTCATTTACATTACTCACTGACAAGCTTTAAGAATGTAGAGCTCTGTAGCCTTGTGCACTACAGTTTACAGATCTCTTGCACTCATGGTCCTCTAACAAGATCAGATAGGAACAGCAGTGCTGATATACCGATCACTGCTGCAGAACCACCCGCAGCCTGAACAGGAAGTTGGAGCCTGAAGCTTTTGAATTGGACTCGTTAGTCAGCTGTAATACCCCAGTCCCCCAATGTTTAAATGAAACACAATTGACAAAAAAGACATTTTATTGTCTCATGAAAAAGGCTAGTAAAATGAATTTACAAATACAAAAATGCACACTGTACAAAACGGACAAGGGAATTACAAACTTTCCTCAAACTGTTAAAAATATATTTTGTTTTATTTTTTACATAAGACATTCTTTAAAAAATCCTTTGAATATGAAATTAGAAAGTTCTAGTGTCCTCAATAGTCACTTCCTTTGTCTACATTATATTTATATCATTTTTTTGTAATACAGTACAATAAAATATACAGTAACATAGAGACTTGTTGTGATATATTTTTTTAGGAAAGATGTTCTTTGGTTTTACGTTATTATATTTGTTTTAATTTTAAATGCAAAAAAAAAATTCAAATATTTGGGCAGTAAAAGGTTTGAGTAGCTTCCACGTCATGGACACCCTCAGAACAAGTAGTTGGCAATGTATATCACAGTATGCTGTCCTTCCCATCAGGTACAGTCTTATTGTTGAACCAGGTAATTTAATGGAAGCCAGGCCAAAATGGACAATATTAGGATTCATATTCTTTAATCAGCAGTCATTCTGTGGGCTGTCCCAGTACTAATCAATATAAGCCTGTGATACCCTGAAGTATTTATTTAACTCTAGGTCATAGAGGATTATGTTGTCTTCTAATTCATACATAATCACACAGAATACTTGCTTTATCTGTTTTAAAATGTCTATTTAAAAAACATAGTAATATCACGTGAAGTTGAAATTAAATACTTCTGATGAGTTTAGAGATCTGAAGTTTAAATTTAGTATATATTTCCCTTTAGAAGTAAATCCAATCTATCGTTTTCTGGACAGAGATATATATACGGGAAAATGGCATTCAAAGTTTCTCCAGACGCGGTAAGGGAGGTAAAAAAAGAAGAACAAACGCAGGATCTAGTGTAGTATTTCTCAAAAGAAAGACAAGATAACATTGAATAGGTCTGCCTACCTATTGATGTTGTGCTAATAAGAGGCACAACGGCCTGCAAACCAAAAGTATCCGCATCAATTCCAGGGGACGCAACACCTGCATTCCAAAGGATGGAAAAGGGCCCTAATGGTTCTGCAATTGGACCCCCCAAAGCTGGAAACCTGCTGACCGAGGATAGGAAATTCAGCGATCTAGAGTAGGTATTTAAATAGTAGCACAGTCTGCAACATGTATTAATTCCAGTGATGTATACATCAACATCCCTGTTTAATGAAACAATCATTAAAGGCAACGCATATCGCACTTCAGGCCATAACTTTCAGAGCCCCATACAGTCCAATCATCTGGACCCCCATCCTATTAAAAGTTCTTCTGCATCCACAGCAGCAGGCTCCTATTTTTTTAATGTGCTGTGTAGACCTGACATAGCACATTGCAAGGATGTGCAAAATGATTGTTACAATAAACATGGATGTTATATCCGCATGAATTGTGTGGCTGCCTGTTCTGCATTTCAAAACTGATGTCCAGCTCCAAAGTTCCTGTCCTTAATCTGAGAGTTATCAGCTTGGCATTCCTATTCTCTGACTATGAAGCCATTGTATAAGAAAGGGCTCCCACCAAAATAAAAAGGTGGCAAGATGGTTTCCATATCCCATTTGCTGGCTTTGAGGTGCTTTTATAGGATGAAGACTTTTTATATGTTCGCAACACACAGAGAACTTAAGTTTGGTTGGGTTGCCTCTCCACCGGCCCCATCTACCAAGATTGTTTGTCCTGTGGAGTTTTTGCCTTTTCCTTAGTAGTTCTCATTTATTTTAACAACTAAGAGATAGAAATATTTCTTTCTTTTAAAAGGGTTTTGTGATCAGAAGGCACTTAGAATTGATATGAGTGGTAAATGGTACATAGTGATTGACATACTGGACATGGCACGCTTTACTATACTTTTAACGTTTTCAGATGATTGGATTTTCGGCGGTTTTAGTATTTTGAAACCGCTGAAAATCCGTCTGTTTATCCAGAGCATAGACTTTAATAGAAAAAAACGACACAGGTAGTTTTTATTAATCTCATTTTCTGGTGCTGGCGGATTTAGGAACATGTTGTATAATCTGCTGGTTTACCATACAATCAATTGTATGGGCCACCAGCAAAAAAAACGAGAACTGACAACGGTTTTTGCAAATACAGTGACAAAAACCGTGGTCGTGCATCAGATAAAAGCCGTCAGCTTTCCGATGGTTTTTGTCCTATACTATGTGTTTCCAGCCTTACCAAGTCCAGCATTTATTTAGCCTGAATAAAGTTGAAAAAAAATCTATTGGCTACAAAAGAACATCTATAACCAACAGATATATAGGGTCAACTTCTGGGCTAAAATGTTATTGTAAATGCATAAAAAGTATGACATCTGACAGAGCTTTTTCAGTGATCTTTGGTGTATAAGTCAGATACATGATCACAAAATTTAGAGCTTGGGTCTAATAGGTCCTGATATACGTATAATCAGTAGTTGGATCACCAAATCTCCCTGTGACATTACAGTAAGCTGGCCTCTTGGGTAGGGTATTTTGGGCGACATGTATGAAACCTTGCACCGACACGCCAGTTTTAAATCGCTTTAGAGCAGTGTAGAAGGCTCCAGTATGTATGAAAGTGTCTCACAGCACTTTATAAATGTGTCCTTTTCTACAGAAAATATTGTCTCAGCCATGCCACTTTGAAATTGGTATGGATTTGTATGACAGTTATGCACCAAGCATTGGCGCAATACCACATTTCTGCCGCACACGGAATGTGCCAAGTTTGGGCGTATGACTCGTTTTTGGCCGCAAAGCATGCCAGGAAACTGTCGCAGCCCCATTCATACCATGTTGCCCTTTGTGCTCATTCAGGGTCCATGACCCAGGAAGAAACCGTACCCCCTAATGTTGTACCATTGGCTATTATTATATGAAAAATACTTCTGCTTACAAATATCCATGTTAGGAATGCAGATTGTGATATTCTGAACTCCTGTTGCATTGTATCTATTAGAATAAAGTTCTAGTAATAATGCAGTGAAACAACGTCTTATTTAACCAAATATTTCTGATATTAGCAGTGTTAAAATTAGTGTTTAGTAAATAGGTAATAAAAACTATCCTATATTGTACAGTCATAATACAAAAATAGCTGTAGAATATGTGCAAATTTATCACACCTAAACCTCCATGACAAAAAAAATAATATTTATAGAAAGTTTTAATGAAAAATATATCAAGTGAACTTTTTTGTGTCAGAAAAACGAAACATTTGCAATTTTTAAGCACACAGTATAATAAAGTCCCAGCATTTAAAACAAGGAGGCAGGATTATGAGCAAGCGCTGCACCATGTGTGATCAGCTTGATCAGGGCAGTTGTCATTTATGTCCATTTTACTAAAGCTTCCGGGCACTCAGGATATAGTGTTCAGGAACTTATTTTCTCCTGCTAAAGAGGACAGCATTGAGTTCAGGTCTGATACAGCCATATTTGAAATCATGGCTGTTGGATTTCGTGGTGTGCTCAAATGGGAAGAAGGCTGAGATGATCCTGGTAAACCACTTTGTGTTAAATTATGTGGCATCAGAGATGTGTGTTCAGTGTCATCTATAATGGCTGCAAAATCAATCTGAGTGTTTTCCAAATCCAAACTGTCTAAGGCATTAGATGTTGGGCATGAGCTACTGTATGGTATGGTATCTGACTTCACAAAACCCAAGTTAGAACTGTACCGTTCATGTTGATGTCCATCACAGCTGCTTGGAGGGTGACTTAGTGCCGTAGCAAGCTTTTGGTTTCCTGTTTTCCCATGATGCATTTCTACTTGACCTGAGTAATACATCATGCCAGTGGTGTCACTGGCGTCAGATTGGGAGTGAATAGGAGGCAGAGTAGGCATTCTCCTAGGGCTAGATTCAGCTGAATGGTAAGATGGACTAAGCTGAGTAGGACTGCCCATGTATGTTGACTGACTAGTTATGCTGTGCTGCCGACTTAAAGGTTTTGGGGCACAGGGAGGATGTGGCACCATATCTACACTATAACTCGGATTTCCTGGACTCCTCATAGTTTTAGAGTGGCTTGACTGGTTATCATGTGGGTTTGGACTCAATAAGCTATTTTGAGGTTGCTTGTTCTGGTAATTCATGTATTTTGGGCTCATATATGCTGGGCCATGAGGCGTATTTCGGTGCTGGTTCTGTCCAGTGTCAACGTCTTCCCCAGTGCTGTTTACCATTGACATATTTTTGGGCTGCTGCTCCCACATTAGTGCTTGCTGAGATTGAACATAGTTTCTCACCATCATTTCTTTGACTTGCATCATCGGAGTCTGAGACCTTCGTCCTTGAGGGCTTAGCATGTTGGGGTTAAGGCCGACATTGTAGCAGAGGTTTGGTTGATTTTCCTGTTGTCCTTGGTAATCACAGTTGGAATTTCCAGGAGATAAGGCTACCACATTTGACTGGTTGAAAGCATGTTGCTGCATTGAATGCTGCTTCATGTTCTGACAGGACATCATTGAGGTCATGGACTGATGAAATTGTTGTTCTGGTTTAATCTGAACCTGGCCCATTTGGTTATACCTTTCATTATGTACATACATACCCTGCTGTTGGCATGAATGACTGTTTGCATGAGAAACCTGCTTGGTTGTTTCTGGACCTGAATATTGGTTATGACAGTGATTTCCTTGTGATACCACCTGGTGATTTACACTTTGGCCATCAGACATGTCCATGGTCGCTGAGCTTACTTCATGCCACTGCACAGGTAAACTAGAGTTACCAGTCATTTGCCTTGTATTCTGGTAATGCTGATTGTGAGCTGTCATCTGACACTGGTTTAAATCTGAGTGGCTCAATACATTGCTCTGACAGGAATGGTTATTTGTGCTCATGTGCATACTGCCTAATGTTCTCTGAGAACTAGAGTATGCATTTTGATTTTGCATGTTCAATCCATGGAGTTGGGGGTTAAAATTCATGTGGTTATTGGTAGCCATTTGAGATCCTTGACTTTGATAGTTCATATAGGTTTGCATTTCATTACCAGCTATCATACTGTGTTCCTTATTGTGGGATGTTAAATTAGTGTTTGCTGTCTCCATGAACACATTCTCACTGATGCTGGGTGGACGAGGTGAAAAAATATGTCTTTGTAAATTCACATCAGATCCTCCATAGGGTTGTTGATGTCCAAGAGTCTGTCGTCCCATCATTGATGTGTTCATATTTGACATACTCTTAAACCGTTGCACTTTGGGTATCACTTGAGGATCACCACTTGGTCTTGCAGGATCACTAGCTCTTCTTATTCCAGCCCCTGGAGCCTGAGAAGGATGAATTATTCCTGTGCCATAGCTGTGGTATTCATTGTTGCTATGTCTTCTTTGGATATTATTAGTCAGTGCTGAAGAGATAGATGATCCACGGTAGTCACCACCAGCAAAAGCCGTACGACAATTAGCACTCATTCTCTCCATGTTAGGGAGTGGAGTAGGTGGAGGCCCTCCAGTAGCTGCAGCATACTTTGCCTTAAGTCTATACTGCTGAGCTGGGGTAAGGCCTGGAAGACCATTAGTATTGGAATGTCTTGAAGTATCGGATGAAGGTTGGTCATATGTATCTATCATGTTCCCTACCTCTCCTGGTCTCTGATTGGAAAGATATGGTGACACCATAGAAGATCTACGGCTCACTGTATAAGCCGAACTCACTGTACTAGTTGTGCTGTTCCGTCTGTCATTTATTTGGCTTACATGTTCACTTGATGTCAACTCCATGATGTTATTATTGTGGGGCAGGCCACAAACACTTGGCAGCTCTCCCTGAGAAACTGAAAAAAAGAAAAAAAACCTCAATTCATTGTCATAAAACTGTATGTATTATAAAGGAACATGTACAAGGTAAATAATGCGCTATTTTCAGTTATCCCTTTTGTAAGCAAAAGAAAGAAAAAATACTAAAAGAACAAATTTTAGAGAGAATTCAAGACAATTTGACAGAAACTTACAATTTAAAGGGGTTGTATAATTTCATTAAATGGCCTTCAGAATAAGGGGACAGTAAAAACAAGTTAACTTTGCAATTAGGATGTCATTAGCAAAGCTGTCTTGTATTCACAGTTTTCCTCTATCTTCTGTTTCTTGTTTCTCACTGATCTCCAGTTTCCGGTCGGATCCCTCCTCCTTGCATTTCACTAGATGAGAGCTATATCATTCTGTTCAGCCCGGTGCAGTATTCACGGGAGCTTGCATTCCTGGCCTCTTCCTCAAAGTAGGGACGAGCACATTTTCACTCTGCACAGCCAAGAAGAAAAAAACAGAATGAACACTGCAGGGGCTTCTATAATCAAGAAACAGCACAATTGTGTGTCGATCCCTCCTTCTCTGCAATAGAGAGGTAGATCTGTGCTGTTCATAGAAAGCTGGATTCCAACTGTAACAATATCTACAGCTGGAGAGAGAGAGAAGAGATCAGTGCTCTCAGTCTAGATTGAATGCAGCCTGTGGTATGTATAAAGCTCTTACAAAATAAGACTGATAGGGAGAGGCACAGTGACATGTGGACTCAGAGATGGGGGGAGGGGAGGGAGTCTCAGGAGCCAGCATGAACAGTGAACGGGGGATGATGTCACCCAGCTGGGAGGGGAAGAAACGCCCCTGCATTTCTAGAGTTGAAAAGCTGAGAGCAGTATGAATCAGCCGAACTAAAGAAGCGATACATCCCCTTTTAAACCTTTTTTAATGGAAAATGCCATTGAAGCTAAACTTTTCTCAATCACTTTTTGTAAGGTATAACACCAGGCACACACTGTACACTATAATACTGCAGAGCTGCTAGAAGGAACTCCCAGTGACTAACTCATTTTTGAAGGGAACCTGAAAATTAGTGGCAGTGTTAGAATTAAATTGTATTACAAGACAATCCTTTGTTCACAAACTTCTCTATAACAAACCTGGTTATTTGTACAATATCTGTATTTATATTAACATGTGCTTGTATTATTCATTACTTATTTAAAATGTGCATCTCCCGCTGTAAATTATATACAGACAAGAATTTTGCAATGTTCAAATTTTTGAAGAAAATGATAAAAGATATGTGTTAAAATTGGTGACTGTTTGTGGCAAATTATGTTGAGCACAGTAATAGTTTCATGCAAACCACCTTGTTTGTTTTATTTTGTAGTTTACATATAGGAAATGTATTTACCTGTGTTTTGGATTGCAGGGAGTTTTACACACTTTCCCGAAGATGGTGTTTTTCGCATTTGGTTCAATTTGTCGATCCTGAGGTTCTCTAGTTTCCTCAGAGCTGAGGCTCCTGCAGTGCCAATAGACTCCACTGAAGGAATATCATCCAGATTAGACAAGTCCTCAAAACTACCTCCGGTGTTGGCATTCATTTCTACTCCACTGTCATTGTTGTTGGTGCTACCTAGTGGAGACCTCTCACTGCTGCAAGATGACTGTCCACCGGGGCTAGCCTGGGACTTCTGTACAAACATAAAAAAAATAGCCATAACTGTAAGTTAAATGGTTATTCCTTCTAAATGTATTAAAATACGTAACTTTGTTCCTATAAAGATTTCCTCGAGATTAGTAATTAGTTCCCATCTGCATTGTAGGCTTTGTTTGGAACCTCCGTTTCAGAGGTGGAACTGGATCCATTTCACAACGGACACCATTGTTGTCCAATAAACCCCAATGACTACAATGCAGTTCCTCAAGTTTCTGCCACCATGTCTGTTGCTTTAGTGGAGAACATAGCACTGCATGCATTTTTTTACATTTATTTTTGCACATAAAGAATGATGACTGAGCATATACATTTATTTTCAGGCCACTTAAAGGTTAAAATCCATATACCCTTAAGAACTTGCAGAGTCATTGTGCAGACTTAGGCCATGTTCACACGGCTTAAAATTGGACGTATTTCAGTCCGTAATTACGCTCCAGAGTGCGCAAATTACGGCTGGAATACGTCCCAGTCATTACGGTAATTCACAGTTCTCATAGAGAACTATCGATTACGTCTCCTCTCCCTGCTCGGCGAATACGCAGAGAGGGGAGATAAGTGACATGTGAATTACCAGCGGTGTATACGCCCCGCTGGTAATGCAAATCTATGGGCCAGCGAGGTGCGGGCCCTTGCTCCCGCCCCCGCCCCCGGCCACACAGCGTAATTGCGGGGCGTAATTACGCCCTGCATTTAAGCCGTGTGAACCTAGCCTTACCGTATTGATTACCTGAAACATTGTATCCCCTTTGTAGGTGTTTTAAAGTTAACTACCTGACTGTGGTAGGCCCTACTCACATCACTTTTTCAACATCCATCGCCAGCATATGCTAGGGCACCATGGTAAAAGTATTCTGATGTATACTATGTTAGTCGTAGGGTTCTAAAGACCAAACATAGTATCTTTTGGACTACATTTGGTGTATTTCCCAGAGCTATACATTGTATGTGCGAGACACAAAAGCATAGTCTACTATGCTTTTAAGGGTTCACAGCAACTTGAGAAGATACCAAATGAGGTTTGCAAATCCCAAAAAATCACTGCCACAGAAATAGACAAACATAACTTCTAAAATTTAACTTTTATTAATATCTCATAAAAATACAAAGATACAAAAATCTCTATTACTGTGATAATAGGCAATACATCATACACCATAAGGGAGAGACCATTTTTTGAAGTGTCATCCATACACAATAAAAATATCTAGGGTTTTGAGTACCAGACATACTGTATATAGACGCCTTATGGTGTATGATGTATTGCCTATTTTCACAGTGATAGAGATTTTTGTATCTTTGTATTTTTATGAGATATTAATAAAAGTTAAATTTTAGAAGTTAGGTTTGTCTATTTCTGTGGCAGTGATTTTTTTTATATTTTTTACTCCCAAAAATATGTTCATATTGGTTTAAAAAAGGGAAAAAAAAAACCCTTTATTAAAAAGAGTGTTTTCCCAAGGACATTTTGGCACAGTCATTTCCCCCTTCCCTCTTTCCGGACATGGGGAAAGTTGTTTCCCCAACTTTGGGTATCCACTTAACCCCTTTGGGGTTTGTGCCCCTTCCCTGGGGTGCATGACTCCGTGGCTGACCATCTCCTCTGTGTTTCTTTGTGATGTGTGCCTCAGGACCATGGACTGTCTTCACATGCTTTCTGAGGGAACTGGGATCGTGAAATCTCTTTTTAAAAAGGCCGGGATCTTGCACAATGGGTTTTTCTTTTTTATAATGTAAAGTTTGGTTAAAACCCATTCCTCATTATAATATAGTATTAACCTTTTTGTTTTGTTTCACAATGCCCATAACAAAATTTATCATCCCCAATTGGGTTTTGAGTGCGATTTTTGGTGTTTTGGCTCGGTCGGGGGGGGAGGCATTAGAAAAGGCTTTGTTACAGCCTTCATGTTCACATACATAAGGCTTCTCCCCAGTGTGGGACCGCAGATGAGTTTTCAGGTTCTCAAGACGTGAATAAGCTTTGTTGCAACCCTCAAACTAAAAGAAAACATAAAGATTTTTTACATATATGGGGCTCACTATCCAATTTCTCTCTTAGGCACATAAGGGACAGTTTCCTCGAACTGTGGAAGGAAAGTAGAGTCCATGGAAAAGATACACAATTATGTTCCATTAAGCTAAAAAACAGAACAGACAGTCTTCTATATCCAATATTTAAGCCAAATACAGAAAATTTTAATTTGTAAAAAAAATTTTATAAGTAGAATCATTACCCAAAATTTGCCCTTTGAAATGACAATGAGTAGAATTCCACCACAAAAAAACTACTTGTTCCAATCCAACAAAAGGGGTTAAAAACCTTTTTGTCTGCAGCCTTCCTTTTTTTTTTAAGGGCAATATTCTTTTAGACAAACCCCGGGGAAAAGATACACCGCATATACCCCAGATAATTTAAAAGTGCCCCTTTGTGGGGGTTTCTTTTCCAGTGGGTCCCCCCCTTGTGGACCACTCATGTTTTTGGGCCTTGAATGGTCTGAGCTCCCGAGAAATTTCCCTTCCCCAGTGACATACAAAATCTTTTTTTCCCCCCAGGGAATATGTTCATTGTTTATGGCTATTAAAAACGTTAAAAATTGTTTTAGTTTATGGGAAAAAAGGTTATTCCATATAATTGAAAAAGCAATGTCAAGTTTTCACAAGAAAAGTAGCTGTTGCTGTCTTACATGTACAAGATGTTCTTGGGTATCAAACTCCTTTGTGCCTTTTCCCCAAAGAAAAGTTTGTCTCATAAACCATTTCAGGCTCATGTTTCCCATCTTCTTTTTCCAAGTCATCTCGTCCATCTAACAGACCAAGTAATGGATCCTATAAAAAAAAAAATTGGAAACAATTATTTTAGGGAACTTCAGACATTTATTTGTTCATCATAACAAAGAGAAGATAGAAAGAAGATCCTGCATGTTTATGCATGGACAGCAGATTGATTTAAAGGGATTCTCCACCCCTGACAATACCTATTTGTTCAAAGGGTCCCTTAACAGTAAACGGTTCACAAAGTGTCCCTTTGCCTGGATCCCAGAAATTAGTTGTAATCTGTGTGAACAACTGGCAGTAAGGGCCACATGTATGAAAACTAACTAGTAACCTATGGGCAAAAAAGTGAGTTTTAGGCCTAAATAGTTTTCATACATGTGGCCCTTAGTCTTTAATTTCCCTTCAGCTCCACCAAAAGGGAAATGAAGCATGAAATATTGTCTATTTTTATCAATGCAATGTATGTATAATGCAGGATAGGACAGGTCCTTCAGTGAGAGAGATTCTCTCTACTTCAAAAGACCCTCTTCAACTAACTTAGATTTCAATATTAGAGTAAATGAAAATATGTTTACTATACTGGAAAAGTTCAAACTGTGTAGTGCCTGATTTTCCCTGAGGTTGTTCTTCCAGGAACCTGCTGCCAGGTTCCCTCATAAATCATGGCTTATTTTTTGGGGTTCTAGCATTGGAACAACCTATGATTAACTTATTATCCAACATTATTCAAATAAAGTCTTTTGAATTTTTTTGGTGGACGGGACTTTCCGCAGCGGGGGACTCAGCCGTCCACTACACCATTCACCCTGTGTTCATGCAGAAGATTGTGCATGTTTTGTGTTTTGCAGTGTGAAAATCCATCCAGTAGAAAAACCATGTAGTGTAGACTACTGGGTGGATTTTCTATTAAAGACTATGGGGATGGTTATCAGTCATTCATCAGATAATTTTCAAATCCGAAAACAATCTGAAAAACCGACTGAAAACCCTGATGTGTGGACGTACCCTTAAAGGGAATATATAATAAAAATGTTAGAAAATGACCCAATTTTCTTCATTTAAACATTCCTGTTTTATTCTTCCTGGAAATGCATGCATAAATGACAACTAGTACCAGTTTGGAGACGGGTTTCAACAGAGTCGCAGACATGTCAAGAAGGCTGGTCCTCTTAATGAAAAGATTTAGGTGAAACAGTTTTTTTTAAATTTTTAGTGATTTTGCAGTTTTTACACTGGCCACTGAGTTCACAATAGTCTGACACATTCTATCCGTAGGAGATCACTTCTCAGCAGTCATTGCATTGTTGTAACAGTCAGGATCACAATGGGAGGTAACAGCTTTATTATACAGCTCTCGATTTTCAACAGATATAGATTGTAACTGTATTCAAATTTTATGGGAAGAATGCCCAGAGATTCTGCTGGAGAGAAAATATTTATCATTATATTCGTAAGCATATTCCAATAAAGTTTGATTTTATAACTACTTGAAAACTAGAAATGTTTTTGTGGTCAACTGGTAAAACTGGAGACAAATAACAAGGCATCTACCAGTAATATTGTTGCTTGAATAAGGCCCCATTTGGTTCAACACTGGATTGAGCCAACTCGTAAATAAATTTGGGTTTGGGACGTCCCAAACCCCAATTTTTTTCTCTGTCCCTATCCTCATTACTAACCCTATCCCTAATGCTAATTGTAATTGTGATCTTTTTAGGGAGGTGGAAATTAGTAGAGATGTCAGATGTGATGTTGTGTCACTTCTGATGCCACTTCCTGTTTTCACAATTTAGAGATAAACTAGGGAAACCAAAAGTGATGTCGGATGTTGTAAAGGAAACGAGGCTGTGGTAGGAGTGACACAAACCTGGAATGATATGGGGTCTGGAGTGATTCTGAATGGTAAGCTAACCCCTTAAAACTACTTAAAACCTTAATTCTAATCCCTACCTGAAGCGCTGGTAAATACATATTTTTTCCTGTTGTAAAGCATTAGACTGTCTTTGGCAGTAAATAAAGAAATATAAACGGTAGTAGTGAAAAATATACTGTAAAATATCACTTTACCTGTGTCCCAGCAGAAGCTGGACTTGAGATGTCACCCTCTGATCCATCTTCCAGACGTTTAGTATTCATAGCGTCTAAACCAGTACTAGATAGTGGCTCTGACTTCAGCTACATCAAATAAAAAAATGGTGTTGAATAGGTTGTACATTCAGTGTGTGATAAGCAATGTTAACTATTAAGAATCAATTTGTGATGAGTAACAAAAATATTTTCATATAGAGGAAATGTTTCAAATACATGTTTTTTGTATAAAAAGAAAAACAACTAGCCATCCTCAGGGTGTGTATATTTCTGCTACCAATTTCAAATACATCTAAAATAAAAAAATGAAGCAAATCGAATAGCAAACAACATTAAAAACCTACACTTCCATTTGGTGCACACAGTACCTCAGGTCATATAACGATATGTTAAAGGGGTTTTGCCACAAAGTAAAATTGACGTGGAAAGCTTGCAAATGAAATAACAAACAATTTCACCATTCACCGTTTTTGTTTTAGCTGCTCCTTTAGTGATCCATTGTTTACAGCTCCTCTCCAGGGGGAAAGACCAGGGTTGGTCCTCATCCTGGTCGACATCTCGACTCACTTTCCTCCGGCAGCTACTGAGTGTTCAAAACCCCAGGCGCTGCCATTCTATTTCCCCTCCTCTTCCCTTTTGTAATTTGTTAAACAGTGCAAATAAATAAAAATAAACCTCAATGATGTCTGTGCATTGATAACCCTAAAAAAAAAAAAAAAAAAAACACATGTTGTTCCGCAGGGGGTATGAACCCATCACAATTGCTTTATGCAAAAGACCTTTTTTTCTACAGAAGGAAAGGCCCCGGGGATGTCATGCTGCTTTTCACTGATATGCAATTTGAAACAAATCAACATCCTCCCTTTGAGCACACAGAGCAGAAGAGCCGGTACAGGGGGAAAAAAATGAGATCGTGCAAAACCCCTTTAAGGGGGAAGTTACATTAATACGTCTTATAGTTAAAAAACACTTTTAGGACAACCATTATGTTAATATGGCCCTTGGAGTAAATTAGTTAGACATTGTTGGTCTATGATTTTAGAGGGTTGAGAAAAAATAACTAGGAGTGGTGATTCTAAGTACGGCTTTATGAATGCACCTGTCTTCGTTCGCCCCCCGGCCCAGCTCAATCCAAGCGGAAAACTTTAAATCCGGCACCACGGCTTCAAGTGAAATGCTTTATTAAAAATAAACGTGCAGCGGTACAAAAACATGTAATTTATGCTGTGCCACTAGGCAACGCGTTTCGGGCCACTTGTGCACTTACAAGGGATTATAGACTACGGAGAAACCAGAAGAACTGAAGGTGAGCCATAAATCTATATGAACTGTGTTACTTGTTGTGACTTCTGAAGTAGACTACACAACTACACAGAGTAATAGATATTTGTAGTCTGTAATCATGAAGAGACATAAGTCTGTAATAGGAGCTGAAACAGAAAACTGTTATTTTTAAAAGTAAGATAACTTATACAATTATTGATTTTTTTTTAGTTGCAGAGGACTGATAAATTGTGTCTGCAAAGGTAGACATTCTATAGATTATACCCACCTGACAGTGCTTGATCGAGGAGCGAGACTGCAGGATACCCACGCCTCTGCTGGACAAGTGCTCATGTGAATTGTAAGACATTAAAGGGTTTGATCCGTAAGATGCCCCTTGTGGTCTTTGGTGATTAAGACAGTTTGGATACCCAAGTGAAGGACTGCAAATCAAGACAGTACAATGAGGAATAGACACATTTTCAGCAATACACAGATACACTAAATTGTTTTATATCAGATTATTATTAAATTATCCACATATGCCTTTACAATACTACAACCAAAAAAGACAAGTGGAATATACATTAAATGACAAATTCATTTTCCCTCCACTAAAAAGAGAGAGAGAAACAACATCACATTCTAGCTTGATTCAAGCGAAATGTGTTTGCCGCATATTCTATGTTCTTTTACATCATAGCCTCCCAACAATGTTCTCCGATGTTAGCAATATTATTATTGCTGAACCCTGAGGTCTGATGGGGCCAAGTGGCTTCTCTGTTGCATGAGAAGATCCAAGAGATTCAATTTACATCTCTACTTATTGTATATACCCACCTACATCTAAAGACTTGCTGGCTTAAAACTTTAAGTACTTTTGCAAGCACCCACCCAGCTAAGACTACAAAAGCCATGTCTGTCAGGTGCATTACAAAATTTACTTTAAGAACCCTGTAAACCATGAAGTACCCACAATGTCAGACATGTTAATGTTGGCTAAGAAGGGGAGCGCTGTGTTTTTCTATCGAGTGGTTAGCACTAAGCTGTTGCAAGCATTGGGGTCCTGGGTACAAGTCTCCCCATGGACAACAACTGCAAAAAGTTTGTATGTTCTCTATGTCTTTGCATGTGTTTTCACCGGGGGCTTTGATTTCTCCCAAAAATATACTAATAATTTAATCTGGGAATTTAGACTGTGATCCCCAATGGGACATGGACCAATGTGAATTATGACAATCTCTGTACAGCGCTGTGTAATATAATGATGGCAAATAAGTGAATAATATATATAAGTGCTAACATTGATTAAGAAAGTTAACTTTAAACAGTAGGTTTGTATTTATATACCTGATCGTTCCTATTGACAAGTGACCATAGGAGCCATTGGCTGAGGAACATCTGGAGTTGATGAATGCCACCAGGGAGTTAGGGGATGTACGGATCATGGTCTGAAGGTCAATACTAGCATCTGATAGTGGAGATATAGACATTGCTCTCTTCTTGCTGAGCTTCACTGAGCTTCTAGGGGTGGAGAAACGAGATCCTAAATGGGGACAACAAGCACCAAGTAATTAAAGAGAAATATCAATTGTAGTCTATGCTGCATCAGCTTTATTTAATTAGCTGTCTTTATTAAAAATAATACTTACTGTATATAAGAAGGTTTCCTGCTTTTATTGTAATACAGTTTAATCACTGGGTAATAAAAGAAGTTTGGAACTTACTAACATACTGTGGGGGAGGATTTGCTATTGCAATTGGTGAACATGCCTTGTACTATATTTGTTATGTATAATACTCCTTAGAGGGGATATCTCACTACAAGGATTGCTTTCTATGTTAAAAACAAGTCACTTTGCAATATGTGTCCATTAACAGTGTCCTACCTATTTCTGAGATACCCCCCTCTTTGTATGGGCTGCATCAGCTCCTCAGGTTTGCTTCAGCCAACATGACCTTTTGATCTCTTCCTGATAAGGCTTCCAGCACATGGTTGCTATAGCTACAGGACCGTGGCTTCTTCTACTGCAGCCTAATAGAAGCCAGTAACCCACACCCCTGAATTCAAAGTGAAACCAAGAAAACAGGACTGAGGTAAGAGGAATCAATGTAGTGAGACAACCCCTTTAAGGAAGCATAAATACATAAAACATGTATTGGGGAATGCTACTGTAGTCTGTATTTTCCTAGCAAACAAACATGTGTGACCAGCTCATCTGCAGATAAAAGTGGGAAGCGGTGGTGCACGGAGAAGACAGTGAGCAACTAACTGGCTGTGAGCAAACAGCGTTCCAAAACAGGCATATCCAGCACCAATCAGTAAAAATTCCAATTTTATTGAAGATTGATTAAAATTACATGATAAGCGCTTATCATGCCATTTTAATCAATCTACAATAAAAGGGAATTTTTTACCTGATTTGTGCGGATATTTCCTCGTGTAACTCTGTAATTTTTCCTAGCACTATGCTATTTGCTTGTTAATTAATGGTCACGCTATGAAGATTTAATCTTGCACTTTAGACATTATTATCTCTTTTATCCCCTGTTGCAGACACTTTTCAATTAACTTTCAGTTAAGCGCTATGGTGATTCTATAGGGAACAGTATGTGTAATCATGACTTTCTTAAAGTGACCTTTTATAGTGGGCTACATTTAACAAGGCTGCACCACAAATAATGGCATGAATGCTTTACACCACATTTATTATGGGTTTTAGACTGTTTCCAGACACTTCTGTGCCTTGTCTGACAAAAGGGAAGTGGCATTGGGAAGAAGGGTGTGGCAGTGTAGAAAGGGTCGTGGCTTAGCGTGTGATGTCATTCACAAAAACACCCGCCAAAACACCAAAATTTTGCCACAGTTAGTGTCATGGAGTACACCAACTTAAAAATCATGTAAACTTAGACTAGACAGTTCTAACATGCAGATTTATTAGCACTATGATAAATGTGGTGCATCTACCTAGTCTAACTTTACACTAAGGGCCACATGTAGGAAAACTGTCTAGGTCTAAAATTCACTTTCTGTACTATTTCAGTCAACCAAATCAGAGCACCCTTACATTTTTCCTATAGTCTCTGAAAAAATAAAAAGAGGGGCTCTCTGATTGGGGGTTACTATGGGGCAACAGAGTGAATGTTAGACCTAGACCTTTTTTCATGACATTTGGCCCTAGAGGCTATGTTCACAAGGCGTATTTGCAGGGCGTAATACGCCCCCGCAATTACACCGTGTGGACGGGGGCGGGGCGGGGTAGCGGGGGAGTAAGCAGGGGCCGTCACTTCGATTCGCCGACCCATTGACAATCACTGCGATGCGCGCGTATACGCCCTAAAAAGTGACATTAATTATCTCCCCGCCCGACGGCTCGCCGGCGGAGAGGAGACGTAAACCATAGTTCACTATGAGAACTGAGAATACCGTTTTAATGAATGGGCCGTTTCGGCCCATAATTGCGCACATTTCGGCGCGAAATTACGGACCAGAAATAACGGCCCCATTTTTAAGCCGTGTGAACATGCCTTAAGAGTTAGATAAATCTGACATTCCCTTTAACAGCTTGGTGTCCAGGTAAACATGTTTCACCTTTAATGATACATTAGAATCAACTGACAAGATTTGTGGCACTCATTAATCTATAACTCAGGAACACCTACACTAGATTTACCATGAGAAATAATTACATGGGTTTTCAATCTATGGACATAAAAGCAAAGGGCCTCATATATGAAAGTTGTCTAGGTCTTTATTGCCCATAGCAACCAATCAGAGCTCATCTTTTATTTTTTCGCAGCACTATATAAAATGAAAGGAAAGCTCTGATTGGTTGCTATGGGCAACAAAGAAAGTCTTAGACCCGGACAGTTTTCATACATGAGGCCCAAACTGTCCTACTTAACTGTTAACAAATGTTCTTAAAAATGGTAAGAAAATTAGTTATATAATTTACACTGTGCACCAGGTACTTTAAAGCTTAAAGTTACAATGTAAGTTGATATCAGTTTAAAAAATGACACA
Organism: Phyllomedusa bahiana; assembly: GCA_025379985.1. Classification (NCBI taxonomy): domain Eukaryota; kingdom Metazoa; phylum Chordata; class Amphibia; order Anura; family Hylidae; genus Phyllomedusa; species Phyllomedusa bahiana. The sequence continues at coordinate 174,799 of JAODAL010001038.1, read as the reverse complement.
TATGTTTGTTATCACTTTTACATTTTTCTTTACTACATCTAAATATTTTTTAAGGAAAATACTTGCCATCTCCTGAAGGCATCTGCTCATTAGTTTGTGCAAGACTAAAACCATGTTGGCTGGTCATGAGGTTGTTCTGGTGGCAGTAGGGCATCTCATTCATGCCTAGAAGCCAAATTACAAAGATGTATAAAACAGCCATAAAAACAACTGCAAAGTTATAGCAAAATACAACTCAGCATAAGATATTTTGCAGATAATAATATTAGAGCTATTTCAGACAAATACATTTACAACCTCTGGTAAAAAAAAATATGGAATATTCACAATCAAAGGATGATCAGCTATTTTACTTCATATCAAATGCAGAAATAACAGATTTGGCACCAAACAATGTATGTTGATCATTTTGGTTTAAAAAAATGGGAAAAAATGGAAATGGAAATGCCAAATTAGCACTTTAGAAGCAAATATAATCGCAAGTTTAAGTTGCATATTAGTTGTTGGACATGGCTAATTGGGGACGTTGAACAGAGTAGTGTAAGGGTGAGTTTTGTGTAGGGTAAGGTTCCTGACAGGATCGCCCTTATCAGGGCGAGTACCCTGTGTTGTAAGGAAGGGTATTATAGTTTGTGTAGGGTGGTGGTAATTGATTATTTTGTGCCCCCTCTCTAATATACCCCTGATAATTTAAGACCATAAATGGTTGTTTGGTTGTATTGTTTCCCAGTTTTTACTATCTTTAATAAAAGTTAGGTTTTAAATACACGTTTAGGTTATATAAGTATTTTCTAATTTTTCGTGTATATGTGGGGTACTTAAATTTATCAAAGTTTCCCATATCTTCGAAGTGTTTGTCTTGGACATGGCTAATTGAAAGAAAACATGTCCCCAGCAAGAGAGTTCTCAGTTGAAACAATGGAAACGGATAAGGAGTTTGACAAAAGATGTTGGCTGTTCCCAGTCAGCTGTGTGCAAAATCTGATGCAAGTAAAAACATAATGGGCAGGTTATAAAAGGAAAAACATCTGGGTGAACCAATTATTATGCCCAGGCACCGGGAGTGGAAACTTAAAGCTATAGGCCTTGTAAATGGAAAATGAACAATAAAACAAACAAAAACAAATGGTACAAATAATTGTTGAAGTGAACCTGTCAGATGGTTTATGCTGCCCCTTCTTAGAGCAGGATGTGATAGAGAAGCTGAGGTCTGTGACATATTGGTTTATAGGATTTAATGAAGGATTTCTGAGTAAAAAGCAGCAAAAATCACTTAATGTTAAACTGAAAGTTCTGCTGCCCACACCCAAATACAATGATTGACAGTTTGCTCTGTATATACACTGATACAGGGAAAGCTGTCAATCACTGTATGTGGGTGGGGTAACAGGACTCCTATTGTATCTTAAGGAGTCTTATCAGTATTTTTTCTGCTTGTTACTCAGAAATCCTGCTCCAAATCATATAAACCTGTATATAACAGCGCTCAGCTTCTCTCCTATCTCCCTCTATCATATCATGCTCTCAGATAGGGCAGCATAAACCACTGGACAGGTTCCCTTTAATGTTCATAAGAAATTGGCTGAATCAAATGGAATTAACATTTAGAAAATGTAAATGAAAACAAGCACTAACACTTAAAAGAAAACAAGGCTACAGTGTAATAAAGAGCATCAATGATGAAGAGTGGAAGATTAAAGGAGTTGTCTCATTACAAGCTTTCAGCCTACTTCAAAGTGTCTGGCAGCAACAAATTTTTCAATTCAGGGGCGTGCTTCATGTCTGCCTCTTCTCCTCCCTCTTCCCCCCTCCCCTCAGCACACAGAAAGCTCTCCTCCATAACTTCTATACAGCAGGGAGAGGGCGAGGGGGTTTGCTGCCAGAGTTAACCCTCTGTGTGCCTGCCTAGGTCTGCTGCAGGCTCTTGCTGCTCCTCTCCACAGTCAGGAGACAGGAGAGGGCTGATCTATGAGTGTGGAGAGGTCTGTGAAGCTGTGATTGCTAATAGCAGAGCAGGGGGATGTAAGTGTTCCTATACCTCCTGCTTAGCATACAAATCTCCATCAACAAACAAACCCTATCAGAACAGACACAGGGCAGCTGTGAAGTGTGTTACTATAATCACGATGTGTCACTAAAACAACAGAGCAGGAGGGGTACTGAACATTCAAATGCCCCGCAGATTTGTTCAATTAGTATATTCAGAGCTCCACAGACACATCATGATTTATAGTAACACATGCGCTCACTTACTACTCAGATCAGCTACTCATCTCTGCTCTCCTAAAATCTTTGTGTAGAGAGCAGGAGGGGAGCAGGCACACTACAGGGTTAATCAAGTTACAGACACAGAAGCCAGAGCCCTCCCCCTCACTTCCTAATGAAGCATTACTGTGCGGGGAGGGGGCTCTGATGCTATGAACAGTATTCAAAAATAAAGACAAGCTATCACCACCAAAATATGTCAAAAAAAGTGATTTAATCACTAAGTCCATTAATAGCAATGTTTCACTCCTCCATGGAGTCATTCTCCTCATGGAGGAGTTGAAACATCTGCTTGTATGACCTTCGGTGATTAAATCACTATCTTTTTTTGAATATTTGGTGGTGCTATTGCTTTCTTTATTTTGTGGATTTTGGAGGGTTTAGTTTTTAGGATCATGCTTTGAGCTTTGAACACCTATGTTAGATTTTGTTTATTGCCAGTGCTGTTGTATCCTGTCTTTTTTCTTTTGGCTGACCGTATTCAGAAATAGTGCATGAATGAGCGACTTACGGTGACTATCGTCATCGGGTAGATAGATCGATATCTTGCAATTATCAATTAGTATCCGATTAGTCGATAATAGATTATCGCCGCTTGACTCATTAAAGTTATGGGAGAGGAACAACACCTTCATTCTTACACCCAAACAGTGCTGGAGAAGCTGGAATTAATCATCCACACAACAGTTTCAAGGGGTTACGTGCTAAATCATTAGGCAACAACTTAGGTTATAAAAGCCACAGAAAAAAACTACACACCTTCACTATCCCTTTCTTGCACCATCAGCATGACCCTTAAACCTGCATGACCACAAATTAAAAAAGTGCCTGAAGGCGTATGATTTGAACCATCATTTTACTTGAAACTGGACTCATTGACTATTCCTGTCTGGAACGCAGCATGAGCCCAATACCTATCATGACCCAAGATTTAAAAAGTGTCAGGAAAAAGGAGTCTTTCAACACATTCTTAAGTTGAACTGGACATTAACTGATATTGTCCTGAGACCGCAGTATTGACCATTAACCATGTCAGACCCACAGATTAAAAAAGTGCTGAGAAAAGGATGTCTTTTCAACCACCATTTTAGTTGAACTGGACATTGACTATACCTGTTCTGTCCCACAGTATGACCATTAAACCTGTCTGACCCACAGAATAACACAAGTGTGGAAAGGAAGTTTTCAACCATCACTTTTGTTGAACTGGACTCATTGACTAATACTGTCCTGGATACCGCAGTATGACCATTTAAACCTGTCTGACCCACAGATTAAAAAGTGATGGAAAATGAGTCTTTCAACCACATTTTAGTTGAAACATGGTCATGAATTCTATACTGTTCTGTACAACAGTATGACCCTTAAACCTGTTGACCCACGATTGAAAGTCCCGTAAAAGGAGTTTTGTGAACTTCCATTTTGCTTGAACTGGAGACAGTGACAATACCTGTCCTGGGCCACAGGATGAGCCCTCCAAATCACACGCGCACTGGCTACACACATCAATTTAAAAAGTGCGCATAAAAGGGAGTTCTTTTGAACCCACCATTTTAGTTGAAACTGGACATTACTATATCTGTCCTGTACGTAGAATGATCCATTAAAACCTGTCTGACCCCACTCAGATTAAAAAAGTGCGGAAATAGGAGTCTTTCAAACACCATTTTTAGTTTCACTGGGTCATTGAATATACCTGTCCTGACCACAGTATAACATCTAACCTGTTCTGACCCACAGATATAAAGGCAGGAAAAAGGAGTCTTTGAACCACCATCATTAGTTTCACTGGACAAAGACTATCCCTGTCCTGAGCACAGATGAGCCCCAAAACCTGCTTGACCCCAGATTAAAAAGTGCCGTAAAGGTGTTCTTTCAACCACCATTTTGTTTCACTGGACATGACTATACCCTGTCATGTACCACAGCATGGACCCCTAAACCTGTTTGAACTCAAATATCACAAAGTGGCACTCTGCTTTTTTGTACTGTGAATAGTCATTTAAGTATTTTTTTTGGTAACTGACATTTGTTTACAGAATTTATTTAGGACAGTTTTATTTATATGTTTTACATTAGTATCATTTTGCTTTTTTTTCAAGTGTGATAAACATACAACATAACCATCCCTGCAGTTTATTAAAGGTATTTTTACACGTGTAGATGTGGTTAATTATGTTTCCGCACAACCCCAAAGTAATAAAAAGGTCCTAATCATCCCCAAAAAATTCTTAGTTTGAAGAAGACATTTGCCTCCTGGCTTCTGAGATGATTCAGCAATCAATTCAATTGGTTTCATTTTCCTCCAAAATCTTCTTCGCAGTGTTTAGGGAAGACTCCCTGGAGATCATAATGATAGCTGATACCCCATAGTGACTCCAGCCCCAGAATAATTTTAAGCCTCAAAATTGGTGAAATTCGTGTCCAGCCCCTGGGGCCCTTTTTTTACACTTACTTAAACGCACAGAAATCACCTTTTTTCAAATATTCTGATTTTTTGAGAAAATTTGGAGCTCTCCTGATTGCCCTAAAGGTGAGAGCAGTTGCTGCCCGTCAGCCTCATCTGTTGTCAACACGGAGAAGTCAGGCTGCCAGGGCCGACTTTATAGGGGGTGCGGTGTCGCTCGCACTCGCGCGAGCTGCCATATGTCATTATTAAACACGCAGTTCATCTGCAGGGCCGGAGTTACAGTGGGTGCGGTGAGAGCCCAGGCTGGCCGTCCGGTCAGCTATTTACACCCCCGGTTAAAATGCCCTTATGATGCAGCAAACAATAAAAACAGTAATGCTGAAGAGAGTACCGAAGTGTGAGTAGAACCTCCCAGCTTCCTCAGTACACAGTCAAGACCTGGGTAGCGCTTGCCCAGCCGTATGAGTGCGGAACAACTGAGCTTCACTTGGAAATACTGGGTGTTATCGCTCCTTGTTCCCACCGGTGCCCTTTTTTCTACATTCTTACTCACGTTTGCTGGAGGAAATTGTCTCCGTTCTTTGTTCTCTGTCCATGCTCCAACTCCATCTCCTCTGTATAACCTACTTCTGGTTCTAAGTCTTCCCTGTACCTCCATTGTACAATTCAGGAGGAATTTTTTTCACCAGCTAATTTTGTAACATGCGAGTTTTTTAGTAGTTTAATTCTAGAAAACACATTTTTTAAAAATAGGATGGAATCCCACCATGTCTTTTGTTTCTCTTTTTGTTAATTGTATTAAATGGGTTGTCTCAATTTCAGGAATTGCTAGATATGTCCATTAAACTCAGTGTCCTGACCCATATTCCGGTTTCGACGAGCAACCTTCACCTTGAGCCACTCTTGACAATTGTGTGAAGAATACAAATGTTATGTTAGAAACCATCCATTTTTTTACATTAGGACCTGTATACGAGTCTAGCTGCTTTCAACAGCTAAATGCCCTCAACATTCAAAACATGACCCATGGGGCCACTTTTGACAATTGTGAAGTACAAATGTTCTGTTAGAAACACATTATTTAGAATAGGACCCGTTGTGTTGCGGCATTTCCAGAAAGCAGCAGACCCCAAAAATTTTAAATAAAAAATGACTTCTCAGCCACTGTTTAAAATTGTGAGGAAAAATGCCAATTAGAAGGCACATTTCTGTTCCCAAAGGACCATGATTATAGCTGAAATCCACACAGCAAATTGACCCCAAAAATTATAAATATGACTTCTCAAGCCACTATTAAAATTGTGATGGAGAAATGCCACTTAGAAGCCACATTTCTGTTCTCAAAGGACCATAATTAAAGCTGTATCTCACAGCAAACATGACCCCAAAAAATTATAAATATGACTTCTCCGCCTCTATTAAAAATTGTGATGGAGAAAATGCCAATTAGAAGCCACATTTCTGTTCCAAAGGACCAGATTATTGCTGTATCTCACAGCAACATGACCCAAAAAATTTAAATATGACTTCTCAGACCAATATTAAAAATGTGATGGAGAATGCCACTTAAAGAAGCAACATTTATGTTCCAAAGGCATAATTATAGCATGTATATCACAGGAAAATGGACTCAAAACCATTGACCAATGACGAAACTTCTAAAGATAAAGTGAGTAAATGAATACGGTGTTGTCATGAAACCTTGCATGTCTTTTACCAGTTCTCACAGCAAAACCCGCAAAATGAATGTTGGGAAAAGAGAATAAATATTGCAGTCAAGAAATGATCATTTTAAAAAAAAGTTTTCAAGAGGACCATTTCTGTTTGAAGTGGAATGTGAAGTAGACGGCAACTAATCGGTGACTCGGCAATTGGGGCCACAACATCATCAGAGATCCATGCGCTGATTCATTCTTAGATGAAGTACAAACGAACCACATTATCTGTGGAAAGCCGAATTGCGTTTGTCTGTAAATGAACTCCTCCAGATGTGCTGAAGGTCCGCCCGATATGACGCTGGATGCTGGGCCAGGACAAAAAACACCTCTATGCGTGGCATGCGGAGCTCGTGGCCATTCGTCCATTTTGGATTACCAGAAGTCTATTGGGTCACGAAACAATACAAATTACCATCGGTGTAGCTGTGAGACGCAGCTAGTCGTGCTCCATGATGTTAAGATGGTCTCTGTGTGTTGGATGCTCGTGCCCTCATGCATGCGTGGTGAGGTGGTAAATAAAAGTTTGCCAGAAGTCAACCATTAGGGCTTCTGCAACCTTGCCTGCTGCTGCTGCTGCGCTTACGGCTACTTGGCACTCTTCTGCTGTCACGTCGCTGACGTTTGTTCACCGTGTCATTTTAAGAACGTGAAGCAGAACGCAAACAGATGACTCAGTTGATAAATCAGCAGGTCTCCATTTCTGCATTTTACTCTCTAGTTGGGTTGGGGTATGGAAAGTGCTGAGTTTTGCTTTGTACCGGGGATCAGGAGGGTGGCACCCAGTAACTGTTGTTCATTTTGTTGGCATTAATGCGTTGTTATGTTGGAAGAAAATGGAGCAATACAAGCAATCATTGTGAGAGTTGGAGCATTGATGTCCCAAGCATCGGGTCGAGGGGCAACTAGCAAACTGATCTTCCTCATCTTCCTCCTCGCCTCAATTCGCGCCAACCTCTTTATAGGCTGGGACAGCGGGTATAATCGGTGTCAGGAATACCTACTCGCCTCCTGCCGCTTCCTACGGCACAGCTTCACACATCAGCCCTGTCTTGCCTCAGATGATGCACCCTGAGAGCTGCGGCGACGCATTGAACTAACATGGACCCGAACCACTGCCATAATTAAGGACCGTTAAATTGAGAAACTGTCGGGCCTTGTGGATTCGATGGAGAGTAAAGGCCTCCGTGTCCGCATCTGTGTCACGTCTCCTCCTCCGTCGCTGGTGGGTACTGATGTTTTGAGTGTCCCAATGATCGTTCCAGAATAAGTTCACCACAAAGCTACTGATGTCTTGGGCATCGTACACACTGACCAGTTTTGTGGCTTCTTCAAAATGGCAAGGATGGTGACAGAGCACTCTTTCACCCTGCCTCCACTCTCGGTCGGGTGGCTCATCAAAACACATCAAGGTCCGCACCGCTGTGCTTGCTCAGGACATGGTGTCACTTCGTTAATGCGTAATGGCCATTGCGGTGCTCCCACAATCGCTGGAAACATGTGGGAGGGTGGAATTACCAGCGTGTTGCCACATCAAAACATGAGACGGTTGACGCAGGGGAGGCCGAGCTGACGCTGCAATCAGCACAGCGGGAATAAGCGGGGGCGGAACGCCGAAGTGCGAACCTCAGACCTCGAGCCTTCTTCAGCAGGGCAGTCCAGACTGGGTAGCGCTTAGAAATGTCTGGAGGAAAAACGGGGGGGGGAAAAGGTTCCATGAGACATGTGCCAGCAATGGACTGTGCTCAGCCTACCGATTCTTAAGGGCGGGCCAGCAAGATTTCGACCATTATCGCACACCACCTTGACCACTGGCACAAGGTTCTTGGGCACCAGACCAGCGCTCCAGGTCTCGTTGACGTTGAGAAACCAGTCCCTCAGCTATGACCCGTTGTGTGGACGGTTCTCCAAGAAGATTAATTTCAACTTGGCTGGTTTCTCCTGGGCCCATAATGCCACAGAGGGACCCTTGGGGGAAGAGCCCTAGAGCATCCAATCCCTGTGGTTTTTTGAAGAGCGTGTGCGCAGAGCCTGAGAGCATACGTCACCCCAGAGACATCCACCCAGCTCACCAGTGAGCTGCCACGAGATATAGTGGCCTTGGCCGTGCTTACTAGTCAATGTGTGTCGGTGGTGAGATGGATTTTTCGGACACAGATGCAGTGACAACGCGCTTGAATTTTTAGATGGACACCGTGGCTGGCCAGGGCAGGGACGGCTTTTTCTGGCAAAGAAATGCCTGCTCGGATTTGGTATTGGGGGCAGGCAAAGGGGCCATGACGTGGCCGGAAACCCATCTGTGTCACCAGACGGAAAGGCAACATTTCAGGCCAAAAGCCTGGCAAATGCGTCATTCAGGCTTTTGGCTTTTGGGATGGTTTGGGATAAAGTGTTTTCTTCTGATCCCAAACCTGGAAGACAGTAGTGTGGCTGCTAGACTGGCCGCATGATACGGCGTGAAGGTCGTCATAAATGTGGCGGGAGGAGAAGGCGGTAGGATGGGTCTCTGGTGGTGCTGGTGGTACTCGGATGGCGGACGGTGGTGGCTGAAGCGGGAGGTGATCCCTGATCATGACTCTGAGTGACATGGGCAGCTGAGGTAACGCTTGGTGGTGGCGGAGGAGGCGGAGACACAGAGGGTGTGACAGTGGTTGGAGAAGACGGCGTCGGTCTGGCCTTTTCTTGGCCAAGTGTTGCTCATTTCTACTCATGGCATGCGCTGCATGTGGGACTAGACATGTTGATGGGTGGTTTTTAAACCACCTAAGATCTTGCATCTATTATGGTTTACGGCGAAGGCGGCATATGACATCGGCTGGAGTGATCAGAGGCTTGCTCAAAGAAGGCGAGGCATTGAGTGGTCTCTGGACTTTTTGACGGCGATAAGCGAGGGGAGCAGGTTTCCGCTGACCGTGGTGGCGGAATATCATATCAGAGGATTCTGTGATCGCCTCTCCCTTCCTTGAGGCGGGACCCCCCAGATGACACTACCACATCGTCTTTCTCCTTGTCAGTGATGAAGGTCGCAAGCAAATTCATGCGGAAAGACCTCGATGGATCGCCAATGTCCGATCTTCAATCATCATAAAACAGGTGGACTTCGCGTCCTGACCATTCTGCTTCCAGGAGCTGCGGGGCTACAAGCAAGAGGGACTGCAAGGCGTTGCCGGACTGCCCCGCCGGATTTTTTGCCGATTGAACCGGCTTCCTTATCCACCCTGGATGGCATCAGTAACTGGGCGTCAGAGAGAGAAAATCATCTTCTTTGGCCTCTTGATCTTTTTAAACATTGCCTTCTGACACCAAAACCGCATTTTCGTCATCTCAAAAGAGGTCTTCAATAAAATTGGATTATCTGCGGCTGGGTACACTGGTGGGTTTCACGAGTTGACATTTGGGCTGCTTCGGCTTCATGTTGGGTTGGAAGGATGCTGAAGTGCTGATGGTGACATTTGTGGCCGTGAGTGGTAGGGACGAGGAGGTAAGACTTACTGGATGCAGGTTGCATAACCACCTGGAGAACAGATTAGCACGAACGCTTGTTCTTTACTGTGATTCACAGGGCCTGACCAGCGATGTCAGGCCTGTCGGTCCTGCAACCTAAACAAAAATCCGCCGGCTTGCGTGTTGTCGCCCGCACTGGAAGGAGCACCTTCTCTCGTTACCTCTACCTCCATGTCCTACCCCTTTTTGCTCGCTTACCCACCTGACATTTCCACTCCATGGTTCAGGGAAAGATAAATTTTGAGGAGGGTATGGAAGAGTTTTGGAACGTCTTTATTAAAAGACGGCAAATCACAGCTATTCTCAAAATCCTCAAATCAAAACAAAATTGCTGTATTGATATTTAACTGCAAGGTGGCTCTTATCAACAATCTGGACTGGGCAAAAGTGCAAAAAACACGTATCTGGAAATGTTTATTCTGGTAATAAAAGGTATTTTTGGCACCATCAATTAACCTGTGGTGACTTCACAATTGCTACATTCAAATTTAACTGCCAGGTGGCACTATCAACAAATCTGGACTGGGCAAAAAGTCAAAAAACACCGTATCTGAAATGTATACGGATAATAAAAGGTATTTTGGCACCTATCACACCTGTGCGTGGGGACCTTACACAATTGCTGTATTGAAATTTAAACTGCAAGGTGGCTCTGATCAACAAATCTGGACTGGGCCAAAGTGCAAAAAACATGTTTCTGAAATGTTTACGGATAATAAAAGGTTATGACTCGAATGACTGCACGCCGATCTTAGAAATCGATTCTCTATAAAATTCCCTGAGGCACTTAAGGGCAAAACTGACCAAAAAACTGAAGGGGGAATTGTAAGCCTGATAAAGTCTATGGCAGCGACAGCTGGAAAAAAACAAGCTGTGGGCTCAGTTTGCAACATCTGTGACAGAGTGTGGAGGTGGACGGCGGCAGACCACAGCAGCACTGAGGTCAGATGGCACAACTGATTTTTCTGGAGGTGGCAAAATCAGGAGTAGGACACAGAGTGGGTCAATGTAACTGTGTGGTAGGTCACGGCGGAACAGCCAAGCAGCAGCATGAGGTAAGACAGTGGCACAATGTCAGAGTGTGTAGGCTTCACGGCAGCAGCCACAGCAGCAGCATGAGGTCAGACAGTGGCACAAATCAATTCTGGAGGTGGCAAAAACAGGAGTAGGCCACAGAGTCTGACAATGACAATCAGTCAATGTGTAGGTCACGGCTAGCAGCCACAGCAGCAGCATGAGGTCAGAAAGTGGCACAATGACATTCTGGAGGAGTGGCACAAAACTGGAGTGAGGCCAAGGAGTGGCACAATGACAGAGTGTGGAGGTGACGGGCAGGAGACAACAGCATGAGGTCAGAGAGTGGCACAATGGACACAGTGTGGAGGTCACGGCAGCAGCACAGCAGCAGCATGAGGTCAGACAGTGGCACAATGACAGAGTGTGGAGGGTGGGTGGCAATACCAGTCCCTGGTAAAGATGGTTGGTGGCACGATGGAGAAACTGTCAGCAGATGTGTGGCATCAGGGGGTGGCGGCATCAGAATAGTGGTGAGGCAGGTAGTTTGAACCCAGACTCATTTCTCACAGTTTGGGTGAGGTGTCATGGCTGATGTAGTCTGACGCCTAAGGCATTGGTGTGTGGAAATCCTGGCGATCCAGCCTGATTCATCTTGACAAAGGTCAGTGTTCCACATTTCCTGGACAAGCGGGTTCTCCTTGGGGTAACGATGGCCCCCGCCGCCTCATAACACCCGCTCTGATGCCACCTACTGGCGGGCAGGACAGCTTCTCCACTGCAAATCCGGCAAGTTGCGGCCACACATCCAGTTTGGCTGCCCAGTAGTCCAGCGGATCTTCTAACTGGGGTGGCAGAGTGCTTTCCAAGTAGGCACCACCTGTTGGTTCAGGGGTCTGCTCCAGGTCCTGCTGCTGCTGGCGACTGCCCTCCTCATAGGCGGGTGAAGGAAGCTGCTCATCAGTGACTCCAGACTTAGGTTGCTGCTGATGGAGCTGGTACTGCTCCGACCCCCCCACCTTCCCCGGCAGCCGCGGCAGTAGTACGTGAGCGCTGAAGAACCCCCGGTCAGACCTGTCAGAGGAGGGACGATGCCGCACATAGGCAGCGGCCAACTGACTACGGAGGATTTCCCTATAGTATTTGAGTTTTGTCCTCCCTCAATAGCTGGGAAAAAGGCTCCATTTTGGACGGTAGCGAGGGTCCAATAGGGTGGAGAGCCAGAAGTCATCCCTCTGCCGGATGCTGACTATTCGGCTGTCACTAGCCAGGCAAATCAGCATGCTGCGGGCCATCTGCACAAGTGACTCCGAGGGGCTCCCTGCCTCCATTCCACTGTATACTGCACGTGTTTGCGGGTCATTGCCTCGTCTTCCTCATCTCACCTCCTCCAGCTGCTCCTGCTTCCTCCTCTCTTGTCACCTGGGTAGAAAATCCACTCAATTTCACCAGACAATGCTTCTGCTCCAATGTCTCCTCCTCCTCCTCCTCCATTTCAGTCCCCACCGGACTCATGTGGCCGCGAGATGTAGTCGCCACGTTCCAGTCCCCTGCCCAGACAGATTTTTCAGCATCTGTTCCAGGACATGAAGCAGTGGAATGACGTTATTCATCCGTTAGTCCTGGCGACTGACAAATAACGTGGCCTCCTCGAATGGCATCAACAAAGGCAGGTGTCACGCATGAGCTGCCACTGGCTGACATCAAAGTTACACAGGGGAGTACTCCTGTCCGCCTGGATCATCAAAAAATCGATTAATGGCCTTTCTCTGTTCATACAGTCGGTCCAACATGTGCAGGCTGGAATTCCAAGGGTGGAAACATGCATATCAGAGTGGTTGGGGGGGCCGTTCTGCCGCTGCAACTCGAGGAGGGTGTTCTGGCTTTGTAGGAATGGATAAAGTGCATGCACAGTTTCCTGGCCATTTTCAGAATCTTCTGAAGATCGGTGGAAGACTTCAGGAGCCTTTTTCACAACCAGATAGAAACACGTGCGGCCATTTTGCAGGGCGCATGGACCATCCCTCCTTCGGTTGCTCAGCAGGCGGACCCAAGTTTCCTCCATTGTCCGTCACATGGTTTGCCGATTTGCAGTTGGCGTCGGAGAAAGCTCCCACTGATTTCTTGCTGCATGGACGCAGAGCAGTTCCTCCCCTGTGTGACTTCGTGTTGTTCGCCGAGGCAAGCCAGGTGTAGATCTGGTGAAACCGCTTTGTTGCCTACACATGTGTATGATGGAGCAGTTCTTGTGGAGGCGGAGGGATGGTGGTGGTGGAGGGAGGAGGCGGTACATTGGCGCAAGGAGCAGCAGTTGACACGTGGAGGAGTATGCTCGGCGTCTCCTGTCCAAGTTGTTGGTGTGCCTGGGCGGAAGCACATTCACCCAGTGGGCTGTAAAGGACATGTTACTGCGCAATGACCTAGTTTAAAGCTCAAGACGTCCGTGCTGCCGTGCACCTTGGAACAAACCGATAAAGCTCAAGGACTGGCCCACCTTCTGTTCTTACGATATTTATGATAGTGCTGGTATGACCTTTTTGGAAATTAAATTACGGCTTGGATACTCTCCATCCTCGGGCGGCACAAGGCCACTTAGTCTGTTGAACGGTGCAGAGTCCAACTCATTTGGAAAGGAGGGACTACAGTACCAAACAACTTGGTCAGGATCACGGTCCAGCTGCTGCAACCTTAGGATGGGTGGACGCATACTGTTGTCTCTTTGCAATTTCGGCATCCTGAACGAACTGCTGGCGCCAAGAGTAGCGAGGAGAGGATGCAACATCTGGAGTGGAGATGTTGTCAAAGAGAAACTGCTTCCATTCTGTAGAGGGTGGTGGAGCCTGACTGGCTGCAATGGCATGCGTGGCCATGGGGCGCTGCTTCGCGGCAGGATGGACCGAACCACATTCTGAGCCACGCTTTCTCCCAGGCCAGGTTGTGATGCTGACATGTGTTGACGCAAGGGCCATGGTGCCAAAGTTAGCTCCCTGTACCACGCTTCACTTGTTGCTTAAGAGGTTCTACATATACCCCGTTATTCGGCTCATCCGGTGTCTTAGCAATGAACTGCTCACACCGCAAGTATCGGATTTTTCCGCCAACGCTACGCACTGATAGTGACTAATGCCGACGGCGCCTCGCTGAGCCCCTGGTGAAAGATACTTTCTTTGTTCCTGCGTGGCCACGTGGCCCCGGGACCGCTTGGATCCCGACCTCACACTGCTCTATCCTGACTGCTCACGGATCCACTGAACCACTTGCTCGGCTGCGCGCTCCTGTCGCGCATGCTGACGCCCTCTTATCCTGACCGAGATGAAGCTCTTGCCTCACCAGGGCTACCCATGTGCCTTCTCTATTCCAAGTGCGGTCGCGCTAATCATCTTTATTTGTGTTTTCTCATCATGCTGTCCTCTCATCCGTTTTGATATGCTGAGGCTGACACCTACAAAACATGACCTCCCCATGACACTCTCATCATTATACTTTGCCGCCTATTGCAAAGATTTCAGGGGGCAGGGGAGTATTTGCCCCTTTTCGTCGCTGCCATGTAGCTGCTGTCTGCCCTATCTCATAATTGTTCATCTCGCTATATAGTGGAGTCTGTGCCCAGACCAAATAGTAGATATCTGGATGATGTGTGAACGGATGGGGACAGAGGCAAGGTTGAGTGGAGACAGGTGAGGCCCGCTGACCGCTCACGGGCCCATGCCAATCTATGGTTGTGTTGTTGTTCCCACAGTCGATTGGTGGGGTGTAAGTTGTCTTCTGGGTGGAGTGGAGGACCTAGTACTACCAATCAAGAACACCCTGGGGTTGTTTGTCAAGCTCTAAGGAAGAGTGTGGGTAATGACGGCAGTTTGGGGCCTAATCGATAGTAGGACCCCTGCTGGCGACGTACCCTTGCTGTGCTGCGACCTGGGCCTGCTCCAGGGAATATTTGTGTCTTCTTGCCACTTGCAGGCGAGAGCCTGCCTCACTCTCGTCGTGACATACTTGTTTGTCTGTAAAAGTGCAGGACACTGTTTGATGATGATATTGTTATATGTTAAATACTCACCATCGTATTTGACTCAAATGAACACACTAAGAAAGCTTGGGTATCCCTGTTGGGATATAAATGTGCGCTCCCAATGGGCAGGAAAAAATTGACTTGTATGTGCCGTTTAAAAATATTGTGTATTTATCTGAATGTTAAAGGCTTAATTAACCTTCGGATATGAACTTATGCTACAGAATTTGTTCATTGGCGGTGAAAAGAAAGTTTCTTTTACTGAGTGCAAACTGACAGAAAAATACTTAGTTAACCCTTGTGATGTAAAGTGCGCAAAGATTGAGCCACCACAAAAACATACTAACATTTGTAGGTGTTACTATTGCGGTGTTTTTTAGCCACACAACGCAAGAGAGATAAATTTGTATTTAATCTTTGCTTGTGAAATTAGGCTACAGAAAAGTATATATGTTTTGGCGATGAAAAATGGCGATGCTTGGAGTCACCACAGCTGAAATAAACGCTATTTCTAAACATTCTGGATGCAATTGCGCCAAACGAAATTGAGCCACCAAAAACTACTAGCGTTTTAGCGCGTTACAATGCGGTGTGTTTTTCGCCTCACAACTAGAGATTAAATTGTAATTTACCTTTGATTGTGAATTAGGCTAGCAGGAAAATGTTTTTATTGTGGCGATGAAAATGGCGGTTTCTTGGAGTCACCACAGTGTAAAAACAACGCTTAATTAACCCTGGATGTGAATTGCGCCAAAGATTGAGACACCCACAAATCTACTTGCTTTTTGTAGCGTGTTACAATGCTGTTGTTTTTTTACGGCCACAACAAGAGATGAAAAATGTAATTAACTTTGCTTGTGAATTAGGCTACAGGAAATAATGTATATATTTTGGCGTGTGAAATGAAATGAAGCGTTTCTTGGAGTAACCACAGCCTGAATTAACATCACTTAATTAACCACTCGGACTGTAAATTGACGCCAAAGATTTAGCCACCACAAAACTATACTAACTTTGTAGCGTGTTACAATTGCGGGTGTTTTTTACGCCACACAACAGAGTATAAAATTGTAATTAACCTTTGCATTGTGAAGTTGGCTACAGGGAATAAAATGTAATATTTTGGCAGTGGAAATTGGCGGTTTCCTTGGAGATCACAACTGATGAATAACTCAATGCTTGTAATTAACCCTGGATTGTTAAATTGCGCCAAGAATTGATAGCACTACAAACTACTAGTCTTTGTGCGATGTTACAATGCTGGTGTTTTTTACGCCTCACAACAATGAGATAATTGTAATTACACTCTATTGCTTGTGAATTAGGTTTACAGGAAAATGTATATTTTGGCGGTGTTAATAGGCGGTTTTCTTGGAAGTCACCAAAGCTGATAACAACGCTTAATTAACCCCTGGAGTAAATTGCGCCAAAGAATTCGAGGCCACTCCACAAATACTAGCTTGTAGACGTGTTACAATGCGGTGTTTTTTTACGCCAAACAACAAGAGATAAAATTGTGTAAATAACTTGCTTGTGAATTAGGCTACAGGAAAAATGTTTATATTTTGGCGCGGTGAAAATGTACGGGTTTCTTGGAGTCACCATCGCTGAATAAACAATCGCTTAATTAACCCCTGGGATGCTAAATTGCGCCAAAGAATTGAGCAGCAAAAATGAAGTGGTATTTGTATTGTAAAAAACGCATACTTGTTTCTTTAAATGAATACACAGGAATGGCTTAGATCCCCCTGGATAGTTCAATGTGCTGTGAGCAGATAGGATTTAATTGTATATGCAGCTTTGCAGTGGTCCGCTCACTGGGATTTCAGATTCATTTACCCCAAAAAATTTAGAATAGAACGTTTTAGAGAAGTAGTCTTCTGAGGATAAGTGAGACACGCCCAAAAATCGTCTGTATAAAAATCAGTTCTTCAGTAAAATCAGCCGCACAAGGCAGCACCTTCAAAGATCCTGTACAGTGAGAGAGTGGTATGAGCTCCCAGCATCGCACAATGGACACTTTTTATTGTTGCTTGGGCGCGAGGTAACGTCACAGAATCCCGCCGGTCTCTGATTGGGATTCATCTTGCCCATGTCATGCTGGCTATTGCCCTTCTTCCTCCAGAGTTCTTTGCCCCAATGTACGCAATGTTGCTCGACAGCCAAACAAATAGACCTGCAGTTATTAGGAGAAGCATCTGTATTTCCTAATATATGTTCAGGTTGACCAATATCCCAGTAATATTTCACAGTAATACTGTTAATAATAATATAGCCTATTGCAATGAAATGTCTGCTCATAAATATCCAGTATTTTTTAAAGAGCTTGTCTGTGTTCGCCCGCGGGGCCCCCCCACGCTCCCCCCCGTGACTTTACAGCGGTAGATGCTCCTTTAAAATTCTCTGATCTAACTGAGTTCTAAGGATCACAGCTAAAAGTAGAGCTGTCTCTGTGAACAAATAGAATAATTTCGCTGAGCTGTTTGCACAGAGGCAGAGCGCACGTCCTACTGCTTTGAGATACTGAAAAAACCCTGATCATGAACGGGAAAGGGGCTGTTCTATGTAAAACGAGGGTCATGTGATTTTTCCAGCCAATCGCAACCATACACATCCCAGTCATGACGTCGCATACACTTCTCACCTGCTCTATTCTGTAAGCTGATTTGCTGGCCGCCAAAATGTCAGGAAGCGCCGAAAATGGCGCGATATTAATCGATTTTGCACAGATTTTAACCTAAATTATCGCGTGATCTAAAAAATCCGATCAACGTAAATACCGTGCAGATTTCAACTTTGTCGATAATAATCGCTCAACACTATTCAGAAACAGATGAGTCATCAGCACTGGCAGCCAGTGAGATAAAGATCAACAGGTCCACTGCTATATGATTTCAGAGCTGATGCAACTACTACTAAAAGGGATAACTCAAATCAGTAGGACATTTGTAAGGAATTATATTGCAAAGTTTCTTGTTTTTTAAAGATCTTTTAATTAAAACCCAATCATTGTAGGGAAAAACCCCTTTTTAAGTAAAAGAAAATTTTCAAAATTTAAAAACTAACCCTTTATGTTCAAGGAGATAGTTAAAGGGGTTTTGGGAATAAAACTTAAAAGGGAAATTTTGCCTGTAAAAGCTTCCCCCCCATGGCAAGGGTTTTTGGGAAGGTTTTTAAAACCTTTCTAAAAACCCAAAGTGAACGTCCCCTTTAAGATTTTTAATTTAAAAAATTCCTTTGCAGTAGGGGATTTTTTCATGATTTTTTTCTGGATTTTTACCTGTGGCGGTCCGAAAAACTGAAACATGTTCATTCTTCTGCCCCGGTTTTCGGGCAGAAAATTAAAATAGGGTGGGGAAGGGGGAGGGTTGAACCCCCCCCTACATCCCAAAAAAAGGACAAAACCCCTGGTTTTTGGGCCCTTTTGCCTTTGTAAACACACCCTAACGTTCTTGACTCTTTTATTAGGGGGCTTTTTTCCAGGAAAGGAACAGGGTTGGGCCCGGAAAAATCTTTTCCCTCATAATTTTTGGTTTATTTTGAAATTTTAAATTTAAATAAAAAATTTATTTAGTGATGATGAAGTAATTTTTCAGGCTACATTTCCCGGGAGGGGCAAGGTTATTAAAGGATTCCTTTCAAAAATAAAAAATCAACAACTCAATGATGACGAGCAAATGGTCCAGATCTTAACAAATTTAAAAAATTCTATGTTAAATTTTAAAAAATTTTGGTTGGCCCCCATCCTCAATTGTGATAGGGTTGCTTACTGCTCCTTTGAAAAAGGGTTTGATTATAAAAATTATCAGTAGTAAAATTCCACCCCTCAAGAATTTCCATGTCCTAAAATTTACTGATGTAAGCAAAAATCCCAAATTTGGGGATTTTTTTTTGTTTGATGTTTTTCATTTTGTTTCTCAGTTTGGGATTCTGAAAAACTTTTAAAAATTTAATTTTCAATAATTTTTTTTTTTTTTTGTTTAAAAGTATTTTTTCATGAGGTGGGGGTTTTTTAGAATCCAGTTCTTAGGGGGTGATTCCATAATTTTGCCGTGTTGTAAAATTTCCTTTTGAGTTTTTTAAAAAAATTTATAATTAGTCTCTATAAGAACAACATAAAAATATGAACACATTGTTTGATGCTAATCCAGAAGAACACTAATTACTCAACAATGCTCTCAACGCAATATCTATTTACTCAATCATGTCATGGCTGGCTGCCCCCCAGACTTGAGTTATAAGGGGGAAAAAAACTAGGCCTTTGATGCCCTTTCCTTTTTAATCTTAAAACCCTGTCCCCATTATGACCAAATACCCCCCTTTCCCGCCATAAAACATGGGTGACCTCGGTAAATGTTAACATAGTGTTCTAGGGGGGTTTTCCCATTAAATTGAAAATGGGGGGGCATTGGGGGGGATCCAAATATGTGCCCAAAACTTATCAGTTGCACATTTTTTCCCGAAAGAAAATTAAGGGAATAAAATTTTATAAAATTTTTCCCCGTGAATAGTAACCAAAATGAAACAAAGTATAAACAAATGTTTTATGTTTTTAAAACAATTTTACTTGGGCAGGATGGGTAAAAAACCCTAAGGGGTTTTCCAAATTGATTTTTTTTAATGAAGATTGAAAAAAAAAACATTTGAATTTTGTTAATCACTTAACTGTTTGGGTTTGTCTTATTAAAAATATAATGAAAATCATCAAAACTTAGCAAAAATCCCCTTATTACAATTATTTTAACCCTTTTTTCTTAAAAATAAAGTTTTTCCTTTTAAACAGGGCCCTTTCCCCCCAAAACGGCTGCGCTTCTCCTCGTTGTGGCTGCTGCTTTTTTCTTTTGGTGTCCTTCTGGCACCAATCCCTTGTGTTATTCACCAATCACCCGATACCCTGGGTTTTGTTGCACTTCTCCTCACTGTAGCTTCCGCTGCTCTCCTTTGGTGCCCATTTTTGCCAATCCCTTGTGCCATTTCCCAATCAACTGCTGCCCGGGTTTTGCTGCTAGTCTCCTCGCTTTATAGAAAAGCAAATGCAGTGCTCACCCTTCTGGAGACTCCTTTTCTTAAAAGAATGCTGGTTTCTGTGGACTCCCTACACGGATCACCACCAGCTCCCTTGGCTCTTAAAGGGGTTGTCTCACTACAAGGATTGCTTTTTATGTTAAAGATCTTGTAAAAACAAGTTACTTTGCCATATGTGTCCATAAACAGTATCCTACCTAATCCTAGATATCCCCTCTTGTATGGGCTGCATCAGCTCCTGTGGTCGCTATAGCTACAGACCTGTTTGATCTCTACTGATAGGCTGGCAGTGCTGGTCGCTATAGCTACAGACCTGGCTTCTACTGCAGCCTAGTAGAAGCCAGTAAACACGCCCCTGAATTCAAAGTGAAAACAAGAAAACAGGATTGTGGTAACATGAATCAATGTAGTGAGACAACCCCTTTAATAGCTCCATGTCACTGAAGAAGTGGGCAGTATCCAGCAGGGTAAATGCCTTTTTCACTTTATTCAAACATATTTTCAAAACAGAGATTAAAATTGTGCCTGGCATCGATTGATGCGTTTTGGGCTTGTTCACAGTGATGAAGAACTCTGTTAAACCCAAAATGCGTCAGTGGAGGCCAGACACACATTTTAATCTCTGTTTTGGAAATATGTTTTGATTAAAGTGAAAAGGGCATTTACCCTGCTGGATATCGCACACATCTTAATTGACACAGTTCTTCTCACCGTAGCTGCCGCTGCTCTCCTTTGGTGCCCCTCTGGTGCCAATCCCTTCTGCCATTCCCCAATCAACTGCTGCCCAGGGTTTTTTAAAATACCATTCTCCACTGATCTAGGCCTGAGCAATAAGGTCTGTTTAGTCCTAGGACTCTGTGAGTTGTATCCATTATGTTTAGCATTAGCATGGCTTGATTCCTGACCATATCCTTCCATCTGCAGCCTACCTTGACCTTATGTCTATATATTATTGCCTGCCTTAACCTTCTGCTTTGATACCATTGTGCAAAGACTCTACCTGTCCTGACCTTGACCTGTCTGACTATGATTTCTATCTGCTTCTTGAGTACAACCAATTGGTGTCTTCACTTTATGTCTACCTAATAGAGATTACTGTGGGGTAGTGAACTGGGGTTTCACTGTGGGAAAAGGTGAAGGACTCACAATCCTTTTTGTCTTTGTTCAATTTTGCACTGCAGTCACAGCCCATTTTCATATACCCAGGGAATTTTTGAGTTAATAAAGGGGAGACCTCATTAGGATACCACTAGCCAGAGAAGTGTTTTACTACAGATTCTTTTGATCTGGGAAACCAGGTACATCCATGTATTACACAGGCAGTTTATGTTAATGGAAACTGTGTATTGCTTCAGTACCCCTGCGGAGGCAGTGCAGGGGAATTGGACACTTGCTGCCAGGCTCCTCTACTAACTATAGCTTATTAAGGGTTCCAGCAGAGGGATAACCTGTGATGAGTCTAACAACTGAGGCCCTTATTGCAAAAAGTATTGTTGAAAGTGGAAAATATTTTCAATTTTACACACACAAAAATGCAATGACTACAGAATTAAATATAAAAAAAACTGTTTACTACAAGCAGCAAATTATTAGTGTTGTATGCAAGTAAATCTGATGTTCCTGTTCATATACCTCAGTGTTTATACACAGTTGAATCACATTTTTATGACCAGCTGATATGCAGAGTAACTGCTATGTGCAGCACAGACAGCAGCTAGACAGGCTGGGAGTGACTCAGTAAGGTCTTGGTAGGTTGTCACAGGTGCCTGGAGCCATGCTGACTGTATCCCACAGCTGCTGGAGGGAGAGTGGGGGAGGATTCATAGAGAGAACACAACGATTGATGTTGCTTCACAGATGTTCAATCAGGTTCTAGTCTTGGGAGTTAGGGGGCCAGGGTAGATCTTGGAAGACTTGTTTATGTTCTTGCAACTAATGCTGGAAATTTCAAGCTGTATGACATTTTGTTATGTGTTGCTGAAAGATCCCATCCACCCCAGGGAAGACTATCAGCATGTATGGACGTATGTGCTCTGAAAGGATGGAGTCATAACCAAATCAGTTGTGTCTTCCACATGGATGAATGGACCCAGGGAATGCCATGAAAACATTTCCCAGACCACAATGGTGCCACCACCAACTTATGTTCTTCAAGAATTTTTTGCAGGGTGTTTGTTCTCTGATGTTTCTTGATGTCTCATGTTTATCCATTTCTGCTGATGTGATGTCATAAGCCAAGGTACAGTGACCATCGCAGTAGAGGTCAGCGAACTGTTGTTTTAGATATATGTGTTTCTTTTTGGCAATGAGCTACTTCACTGTAGCATATCTGCCTGTCCTTGTGCCCCTTTGTAGCTGATCTTCTTATCACTAGTACGTGGTGCTCCGCACAATGGGGCCGTTTGTCCACTCATGATACACTTTCAGCACAGCAAAACGCGAACAGTTCCTCAAAGGCAAATAATCATAAATTGTTCAGCTCTGATAAATCACCCTTTTTACCCATAACAGCAATGAACGCTATGTTCAGACAGCCTATCAGACACCTTATCGACCCACCAAACCAGTTCACCACATGTGACTTTCTTCATGAGCTAGTTGCTGCCGATGTCGAAAGTAGAAAGCAGTCATAATAATGTGACTCCCTTGTGTGTAATGTAAATAGGTCTCATGCTGGTGTTCTGCATTACCTCTGTGCAACTGATTTCCCCAAAAAAGTTATTTACACTTTAAAGCAGGGGTGTCAAACTGCAGACCTCCTGCTGTTGGGAAACTACAACTCCCATCATGCATTTGTATAATCTATAACAGTGGGCATGATGGGAGTTGTAGTTTCCCAACAGCTGGAGGGCCACAGTTTGACACCCGTGCTTTAAAGCATTACTGACTAACCAGTGTAATATACAAATGCACCAGTAGGTGGGGCTACAATAGTTCATGTACTTATTTGGCAAAGCATGTGCAAGTAAAGTAGCAGAAAATGTACTTAACTAATTTAACATCTGTAACATGATGGAATTATTGAGCTTGTCCTCATGATGCTTGGAAAATTCAGTCTATGACATGTAGGTGGTCCAAATAAAACTAGACAGTAGCTGGAGAGGTTAATGTACATTCTGTATGTATGTTCATGTTTAATGCTTTATGATTGAATATATAAAACATAGAGGTAAAAGTAATGAAAGTAGCAGCACAAGAATAGAAGACACATAGGCCATAAATTACACAGACAGTATTCTAATTCTAGGTCTATGAGATGGCAATATAATGCATGGGTTATTGTTGCTCTCCTTAACAGAGAGAACCTAAGACATTTCAAGCTACCCACATATGTTATAGGTTTTTTACTTGGGTCTGTGTTCTATTTTTAACCATTTCTGACACTTGACTGCTTGCAATGTAGCACTGGATTTGCAATTTAGAAATTATAATTGTTAAGGAGCACTTTGGATATAACTTGAGTATATCTATCCACTTAGTTATAACACCTATTAGCGTAAGTTCACATATATTTTCCCTTCTGTCGACCTTATACATCTGAATATCTGCTTGCGGGTGTCTTTACGTATTCATTAAAATTCAGATAACATAGTCAAGAACTGTCCACTATGTCCAAACAACAGCACACCATAGAGAAAGAAATAGTTGAACATAAAGTGATTTTTACTGAAATGGCTCCATTTTCACTATGGCTACGGCCGGACACTGAATATCTCTCCGTGCCACCAATGTGACAAATGTATGACTAGGTCGGATGAACAAAATGTCACTGTTTCCATCACAAAACCACTGTACATAGGAGCTCACTGTGGATATGCAAAAAAATTGCTTTATGCTCAAGTCTATTTCTCTATGGTGTGCTGGAAATAGACTTGAGCACACAAGTTCAACAAGCATCTACGACTTTATAGAAAAAACAGTGCCGTACTTCTTCTCTACATTTATTATAGTCAAGAACTGTGACTACGTTTGCGCTGTACACAATTTCTTTGTGGGATAAGAAACTGTGGTGAATCATAGTTTTCTATCCCATAAAATAATCCTGTATGGATAAAAAAAATGTGACTATGTTTAGTCCATTGTCTATAGACGTGTGGCAGCTGCACCACGGTATAGGTCTGGATATCAGCTATCAGATATTCATATATATATAGGGGTCATGGAGGGTAATATTTGTATGGGAACTTATCTTTATTGAGTTTGAATACTTCTCCATCGCTGGTATTCATCACCACTTTGGTGTCACTAAACAACAATTGGGCAATGTTGTTTGTAAGCCAGGGCAATTTTCCATGGCGCAATCATTGAAATAAGAGCAAAATATCTCTGCCTGTCTGTTATACAAGGAAAAATTCTTCAATAATGAGAAGATATGAGAATGCTCGTCTAATTGGAATTCTTTGTTCCTTTGTCCAACATAAGACATGGTTAATAGTTGGACTCTTTTACCGAATTTTGAAAACGCTGATGTTCTTCAGGGTTACTGTGAGACGCCTGCATACATATGGCACACACCAGTGTCAGATAGTAACATGAGATTACCACGGCTGGCTTAATGTACGTCAGCCAAATAATACGCTGAAATTAAACAGGCTGCCTGAAAACTGTGGAATGTACTTTCCCTGCATTTTTATAGGGTGCTGTAAGTTGTTGAAAGCAAGGAAAGCAATGTGGGCTCAGTTACGACATTATACATGTAGAAGAGTGAAGAAATCAGAGGAATCCTTTTTCAGGCTAACTGAGTATATTTGATGGTAAACTTTCGAGAGTACTAGCTCCCTTCATCAGACGTGATGTTATACCATCAAATATACTCAGTTACCTCTAAAAGGTATCGCCTGATTTCTTCACTCTTCTACTACTTTCTATGGCTAATACGGTACAACATTATACTACTGACATTATACATGTTCAGACTGAATGACTATAGCCTGGTGAGATGCAGCAAACTCCATCTACTGCAAGATGGGCAGCAGATGAGACCTCTCTGTATGATGCACACACATCATTCTGGGGACAATTACAGGAACTATCTACCTAGGTCAAAGGAGGTCAAAGACAGACAGTTATGGTGCAGGCTTGAGCTGTTCAACAGCTGAGATGCTTCATAATGAGGAACAGGTCAGCTGACGCTGCTGCTACTACTACGCTCCTCCTTCAACTTGGGTGGTATAAGGGAAGACTGAGAGAAGCCAGGCGTCCAGTCAGCCAGCATAACAATGGACAAGCTGCATTCAGCAGTTCCCTGAAGGGATCTCTCACTTCCTGACAAGTTGGAATTGGAGAGTCCTAGATGATGTTATTCTTTTTCCACTAGTCCTCTCAGCTGGACTGCTCCTACATATTCTGACTTGTCTGCCCACCTGATGTAACCATACCTTACAACATCACCTAAGTTTCCTACTAACACATTGTTCTGGGGTTTGCTTAACTCAGCAGGACATGGCTAGGGCAAGGCAGTATGTGCTATTTAGAAATCATGCAAGACATGATTTGGTGTAACAGCTCCCGGCGCAGTGTATGAACATACCCTGAATTAATGCTTGTGCCACAACATACTTATAATGTAACTGTTAACCCTGCTGTTCTCATAATATAAAATACATATAAATATATCAGGGGTCAATATAGAGATCTCTCCCAAGATCTGTTTATACCCGGGATTATATCCAGAACAAAGGGGCGTCCTCTATGTCTATAGGAAAGAAGGTTTCTACATAAACATAGAAAGGGACTCTTTACTGTAAGAGCAGTGAAACTGTGGAACTCTCTGCCAGAGGAAATTGTCATGTGTCATAACAGATTTCAAAAAAGAGTCTGGATGCATTTCTTGAGCGTAATAATATAACAAGTTATAGTGACTAGGATTCTGGAGGAGGGTCGTTGATCCAGGGATTTATTCTGACGGCCAGCTTGGAGTCGGGAAGGAATTTTTCCCTTGACATGAGGACAATTATATGTTACCTGCTTTTTATTTTGGTCTTCCTCTCGATCAACACTGTAGGACAAAAGGCTGAACTGAAGAACATATCCATGTCTTTTTTCAACCTTACAAATTATGTAATTTTGTTACTATAATATTGGAAAAATAAGAGGAAAATCAGCCGTTCATGGAAACTTAGAGATTTCCCTGTTATCTAACCCTCCAACTTTCTAATACACAAATCAAAATGGAAAGTCTGATGATGTTCTTTCATTGTTAAACTGACATCTTCTGACTTGCCACATTGTATGGAAGATGTAACCTACCCCTTAACAATGTATCTATGGTCAAATGTTGTTTGTTAAAATCAGGTTTGTAACTGCACAGGGGTACAATAGGTAAGGAGGCCCACTGACACCTTAAATTAATGTTCCCATCTCACAGATAAGATATGCAAGCAATGTGTGATTGGTGCAGGCCCCACCTCTGGGAACCACAACTTTCTTGTAAATGGTTCTCCTTAAGAACTGAAAGTCGGTCACTGTTTCACCATACTCTCTATTCTGTGGGAGTTCTGAATATAGCCAAGCAATGTGTGAAGCTGTGTTTGGAACTCAAATAGAACAAAATGGAGAGTTCTGTGCAAGCATGCATTACTTTCCATTCTGAACAGAAACTTTCAGGGGCCTGGTCCCAAGATAGGTGTGGGTGGCAGTGGTTGAATATGAATCACACATTGATGGCATATTCTATCAATATGCCATGAATGTGTGAGATGGAACACCCCTTTAAGTGTGGAAAGCAGCTACTTACTGTCTATTAGGGCATGTTGAAACGGAGTTATTGTGGCGTGCATTTCGCTGCATATTTGCACTTTAATATTTGCACTTTTGCGTGCTGCAATTCATAGCTGTTATAGAGAACTGTGAATTACGTCTCGTCTCCCCCTGCGTACATTACGATCGTATCGTGCGCCCGGGGAGAGAGTTGACATGTCACTTCTTAGCGCCGCTTATGTGCCGCTGATAGCGAGAGTGAATGGGACAGCGTGTACTTCTAAAACACACGGTGTATTGCGGCATGTACAGTATGCTCCCCGATACGCCGTGTGAATATTCTCTTAGATTGCATGTAACAATATGAGATACATTTTGATAGCTCCCCTTTTTGGGAATTTTTTATTCTTGAAATACATTTGTTATGGCAATTGTGGCCGAACTCTGGTGCAATTTGCATCAAAATACTGGTGTACAGGCTTTGTACCACATTTATTATGTGTGTTAGACAGTTTTTAGACACTTCTGTGCCACATCTAAAAAAGGAGTGTGACCGGAGAAAGGGGTGTGGCTTAATGTGTGACACTGTGAACCATAAAAAATGCTCTAAAATGTTGCCGCAATTCGTGGAATAACGTAAGCCAACTTATAAAAAAGTTTTAAGTTTAGACTAGACAGCCTAAACTGTGCCAAATGTATCAACACTGTGATATATTTAACGCATTTTTGACAGTCTCGTCTAAGTTCACACTATCTAAGATTTAGAGAATTAAAACATCTGCCCCAATATTTCATGATGGGCTACTGGTCAGCTGGGGGCACATGCATGAGCGCAACTAGAGCCAAAGCAGCCATAAGAGCTGCTACGGGGCCTAAAGGCTTAGTTGGTCCAATGAGGTGTAAGAACATTGTATTTTGTTTTGTAGGGAATAACAAATTGGTGGCTTTCTGGTATGGGACACTAGTATGTAGACTCTCTGATACTTGGTGCAGTTATCCATAACTATATTAATTGCTACTGATTTGGTGTGTGCCTGTATCTGGCTAAAATGGTACATGCTGTTAAGGGTGAGGACACACAAGGGTCTGACTGCATGCGGTTGCAACCATGCCCTGTGCAGCTTTCAGTGGTTATGTGAGTTTGCTGATAGAACCTAAATTGGGCAGCCATTGAAGGCCACATGGGAGTGCAGTTGCAGCTGCATGTGACCAGACCCTTGTGTGTCCTCACTCAAAAGGAATATAATAAAATGCACCCAGGTGCAGGAAAAATTGCAGTGCAATTATCAGAGCCTTGTAATGAGCCCTGTCAGGTCTGGAAAATTGTTGCCCTGTTTTTATTAATACAGGCACATTGGCTTGGCCATATTTGAGGCTGTGCCTTGTACTGTAGCCCTGATCTCTTTACTTCAATGGATGTTATAAGCCTTTTGATCCATTAATTTATGGAGGTCCCAAGTTTTAAACACTTGAATGAAACACTTAAAGGGGTTTTCTCGCTACAAAGATCATATCTGTAATGATGGGAACAGTAAAAATGAGCACTTTTATAATTGGTTTGCATTACCTATATCATTTAGTATAGTAGCTATGAGCTAATGTGTATGTCTAGAGCTATTTCTACAGCAAGTGGTCGAGCCACGCCCACTTTGCTGTGATTGGCTACCTTATATTTCATTGCCTGTTGGGACACACGCCCTGGATGGGACACGTCCCCTGTGCTTTTATTGGCTGCCTGCACTCTCTTCCCTATGAGCTGTGTAAGATGAAAGTGAAAATGGCTGCTGTCTGTGTTCTCATTGTCTTTCACTGCATCCTGAACTATGTAATAATGGCTGCATGAGCTCCTCTATGCCCCTTCTCCCAGTGATAGTTCTATGTGAAGGATCTGGGCAATTACTGAATCTCTAGCTGCTAGATTCACTCTCTAGCCCATATAACACAGCCTTATACACAGAGAGGATGTCACAGCTCTGCCGACCTCATGCAATGGTCAGTTCTCATGCCTGGAGGCCTGTCACCTCCCTCCACAAGGCCCTTGTAACCAGAACACCTGCACTGTTGTAAACAATTATACATCCAGTCTGAACTGATGAAACAAATGTGAGAAGTGTGAGTTTCTCACATTTATTTAATCAGTTCAGGCTTTATTTATAACTATTTACACCAATGCAGGTGTCCTGGTCACAAGGAGCTTGTGGGGGGAGGTGACATATCTCCAGGCATGAGAACTGACCATTGCAGGAGGTCTGCAGAGCTGTGACATCCTCTCCCTTTCACTGCTCACAAAGAATGATGATGTCACCAATCTTCAGTGAGGGAAGACCTGCCTACAGGAAACAGAAACACACCCCTAGATTTGAAGCTGTAAGAAAGAGAGAAAGCTTAAGATACCCATGAAAGTTTGTAATGAGAAAACCCCTTTTAAAGGATGGGATAGAGGGATAGAAGCTGAGCTCTGTGATATAAAGGGTTATATAATTAAGAAGAGGAGCTGAGCTCTCTGATATATAGTTTTATATGATAGATGAGAGAGACTGAGCTCTGTGATATATACGGTTATATGATAGAGGGAGAGAAGCTGAACTCTGTGATATATAGGGTTATATAATAGAGCAGAGAAGCTGAGCTCTGTGATATATAGGGTTATATGATAGAGTGAGAGAAGCTGAGTTCTGATACATAGGGTTATATGATAGAGGGAGACAAGCCGAGCTCTGTGATGTATAAGGTTATTTGATAGAGGAGAGAAGCTGTGCTCTGGGAAATATAGGGTTATATGATAGAGGGAGAGAAGCTGAGCTCTGTGATATATATGGTTATATGATGTAGGGAGAGAAGCTGAGCTCTGTGATATATAGGGTTATATAATAGAGGAGAGAAGCTGAGCTTTGGGATATATAGGGTTATATGATAGAGGGAGAGAAGCTGAGCTCTGTGATATATAGGGTTATATGATAGAGGGAGAGAAGCTGAGCTCTGTGATATATAGGGTTATATGATAGAGGGAGAGAAGCTTAGCTCTGTGATATATAGGGTTATATGATAGAGGGAGAGAAGCTGAGCTCTGTGATATATAGGGTTATATGATAGAGGAGAGAAGCTGAGCTCTGTGATATATAGGATTATGTGCTTACTCCGGAAGAAAATAATGTCCTCCAGAAAGGACTTAATTTCTGTCCTGATGAAGGGATAGACTCGTTTGTAGTCTTTAGAGACTTACAAAAGTTCGTAGAAAGCTGACTCTAAGTAGGTTTTTTACTATACAAGAAAATAAACACAAAAATAGCACCACCATAGATCCCAAGCTGAGTGAAACATCAGTACTCCCCACAAAGTCCAGTTTTTTTTACCCCATCGGGGCCCCAGGGGAATCACATCGGGCTCTTTAACCAGTTAGTTATGGATGACCTGAGGAATATTAGGAAGAAGAAACCCCAAAGGGGGAATTTAACAAAGGCCCAGCAGAAGGCGGTCACATCCCTAAAAGAAAACACCACCATAATTATACGAAACGCGGATAAGGGAGGGGCGATAGTAGTACAGAATGCTGATATATATAAAAATGAAGCCCAAAGAATTCTGGAAGATTTGAGATATTACCAGAAGGTGGATGGGGGAGTTTACACTACTTTGCAAGAGACCTTTGTGACATTTTTGAGAGAGGCTTACTCGGAAGGTACAATTAATCAGAGAGAAATGGATAGTTTGATTATTAAGAACCCGAAAATACCTTTCTTTTACCATCTTCCGAAAGTGCACAAGATTTTTTGGTCAATCCACCAGGGCACAATAGTTTCGGGGATTGACTCTGCACTTTCCAACCTATCCAAATACCTAGATATACATTTTCAGCCATATGTAACATCTTTGAAGAGTCACTTGAAGGATTCTGATCATATCATCAGAGAGGTGACAGATATAGAGTGGTTAGATTCATATTTTTTCTTGACTATGGACGTCGTAGGATTATACTCTAATATTAAACATACCCTAGGCGTCCAAGCTGTTAGTCTATACCTGGAGGGAGATATAAATATGTCTGCAAACAAAAAGACATTTTTGTTGGAAGGGCTCAATCTTATTCTTAAAAACAATTTTTTTGAATACAGTGGTACCCATTATCATCAGCAGGTTGGCACAGCGATGGGGACAAGGGTTGCCCCATCGCTGGCCAACCTGTTTATGGGCCAATTTGAAGATTTATACATTTTGTCTGACTATAATAGATATTCTCTAAGATCATTCTACAAGAGATTTATAGATGACTTGTTTTTTATATGGAATGGCACAATAGAGGAGGCTGCCAATTTTTTAAATGATCTCAACACTAATTCAGCAGGTGTTACCCTCACCTCGGATATTAGCGATAGGGATATTCAATTTCTAGACCTCAATCTATATCATGAAAATGGGAGAATCTGCACAAAAAACGATTTCAAGCAAGTAGATTCCAATAATTTTTATACATTTTAACCAGCAATCACTATAAAAAGTGGACAAGGAACGTGCCTTTTGGGCAGTTCCGACGTATAGGGAAAAAAATTGCACCGAAAGATAATACTTCCAAGAACAAGCGTTGGTTCTCTCCAAAAGATTTAGAGAGAAGGGTTACCCAAAAGCACTCATAAGAGAGGAAAGGGGAGAGAGCTTCTCGAAAAACACAAAGGGGTTATGCTTTCTCTTAAGAAAAGTAGCGAGTGATGGAGAATTGTTTAAAAAAAATTTTTCATTCCCAACCTATTCCTCACAACACTCGGAAGTACACTCGATCCTCAGAAAACATTGGGGATCTTAAACGCTTGGACCCTGTTATAAAGATCAACCCCCCTTTAGACCAAAAATAACTATAGGAGGGCTAAAACTTTAAGGAACATTGTTGCCCCATCACGACAGAAAAAACAGTGATCAATTTGAAGTTATATAGTAATAATAAGAAAATGAACAAGGGGGAGGAGTTAAAAAGTGCAAATACCCCACATGCAAGTCTTTCAATATGTTGCAGGAGGGACAGAATTTATATCCACCTCTACAAGGGAGAAATTTAAGATCAGAAGCCATCCATTTTTAGATCATCATACGTGGTTTATCTCATCACTTGTAGCTGTTTAAAACAGTACGTTGGGAGAACGACCACCAAGCTCTCCCAACGGATGAATAACCACAGATTCAGTATAAATAAGAATAATAAGCTATATAGTCTCCCCAGGCATGTGCTAGAAGAGCATGCGAATAATGATTACCACCTGAAGGTACAGCCAATAGATTTTATTTCGGAGTACCACTCTGATAGACTCCAGGCCTTAATCAACAAAGAAATTTATTGGATTTTCAAATTGAATACGTTGAGTCCAGCAGGTTTAAATGAGGCCCAAGAAGTGACACAATAGGTTTTATTTAGCATATATATATTTTAATTAGTATAATCATATTTATGTTTTTAATCTGTTTAATAGGGTTTTTATTATCTCAGTTTTAATGAATACCGATATCCTATTTATTTATATGCTCTGTACCTTTAAGTGTGTTAAAAGGAATCTAGCGCGGTGCCCTCCTGTGTCTCTGGCGAAGTACTGGCATAGAGCATGCGCGGTACGAGCCGGAGCACGGATGGAGATCGCGCGGATGCCCTTCCTATGACGTGGGCTTCCGCTTCCGGCATGATGCCGGTATCCTGGCAAGTCACTGCGGGAAGAAGTACAGCATCTCACCATATCTAATTATGTGAGTAGAAGTTTATACGGTGTACTTTGCATAACATGACTATTGGTTCATAGAAAGTAGAATGTTTTTAATGATGTGTTATGAGATTAAGGTTGTAAATGTTAAATATCTCTTTGCTACGGGATTGGATTGGTTGGAATTAATGAAAGGGCGGGTCTTCTAAGGATTATAAAGTTAGGATGTATATTTTGTTATGTTCAAACTCCTGAGGAAGCGCGCGATGAGGCGTGCGAAACGCGTAGAGGCTATTTTTTTTTAAATTTTTGTGTTTTTTTTTAAATAAAAATTCTCAAAATTATCGATGGGAAAATTTGATTCTTTCCACTAAACGGACGGAAAGGCTATTTTCACGAGCGCTAGTTATACCTCTATTGGAGTCTACAATGGTATAAACGCGAAGCAACACAAGGTTTAAATCTAATTTAAACCCCTTACCCTGTGGTGTGGGGTGTACGAGTGAATTGGAGGCACTGGCAGCTGATCGTGAAAGCAATTCTACATGCAATTTATATGAGTTGTACCATATCCTGTACAACAAGCTCAGGTGAGCGTATATACCCAATATATTATCACCCTCAGTGGAACATATCACACTATATTTGGGCGCCTATTTTGTCTCCGTTTCTTATGTTCTTCGGATCTCCGGTCTTCTTTTGAGGCATAGTAGGAGACGTTTGGACACACCATCTTGGTTTATAATATAGGATTATATGATAGAGGAGAAAAGCTGAGTTCTGATATATAAGGTTTTATGACAGAGGGCGAGAAGCTGAGCTCTGATATATAGGGTTATATGATAGAGAGAGAGAGAGGAGCTGAGCTCTGTGATATATAGGGTTATATGATAGAGGGAGAGAAGCTGAGCTCTGTGATATATAGGGTTATATGATAGAGGGAGAGAAGCTAAGCTCTATGACATATAGGGTTATATGATAGAGGGAGAGAAGCTGAGCTCTGTGATATATAGGGTTATATGATAGAGGAGAGGAGCTGAGCTCTGTGATATATAGGGTTATATGATAGAGAGAGAGAGAGAGAGAGAGAGAGAAGCTGAGCTCTGTGATATATAGGGTTATATGATAGAGGAGAGAAGCTGAGCTCTGTGATATATAGGGTTATATGATAGAGGAGAGAAGCTGAGCTCTGTGATATATAGGGTTATATGATAGAGGGAGAGGAGCTGAGATCTGATATATAGGGTTATATAATTAAGGGAGAGAAGCTGAGCTCTGTGATATATAGGGTTATATGATAGAGGGAGAGAAGCTAAGCTCTGTGATATATAGGATTATATGATAGAGGAGATAAGCTGAGCTCTGTGATATATCGGGTTATATTATAGAGAGAGAGAGAAGCTGATATGTAGATTTATATGACTTGGAGCAAGATTTCTGAGTAAAAAGCAGCTAAAATCCTGACCAGTCTCCTTAACAGACAATAGGAGTCCTGTTTTCCCCGACCACATACTGTGATTGACAGCTTTCCCTATATCAGTGTGTGTACAGAGTTGTCAATCACTGTATGTGGATGGGATCAGCAGTACTTTCAGTTTCACTTTCACAGATTTTCTCTGCTTTCTACTCAGAGATTTTTCTTCAAATCATATAACCCTATATATCACAGAGCTCAGCTTCTCTCCTGTATCATATAACCCTATATATTACAGAGCTCAGCTTCTCTCCTCTATCATATAACGCTATATATCACAGAGCTCAACTTCTCTCCTGTATCATATAACCCTATATATTAGAGCTTAGCTTCTCTCCCTCTATCATATAACCCTATATATCACATAGATCATCTTCTCTACCTCTATCATATAAACCTATATATCACAGAGCTCAGCTTCTCTCCCTCTATCATATAACCCTATATATCACACAGCTCAGCTTCTCTCCCTCTATCATATAAACCGATATATCCCAGAGCTCAGCGTCTCTCCCTCTATCATATAACCCTAAATATCACAGAGCTCAGCTTCTCTCCCTCTATCACATCCTGCCCTCAGATAGGGAGTCATAAACCAGCTGACAGGTTCTCTTTGAAGGTCAAACATTAATCTTAAATTATTAAATTACATTATTTGAGGGATGGGCCGTCAATGTTTGAATCCTATAAAAACCCCTTTAGCTTCTCCCTGTTATTTGACATATATGTCACCTGATCACCCCCTGCAACATATTCACAAGGTGCCAAGCAGTTGACATGATTGGCAAAAAAAAAAAAAAAAGAAAGGAATAAAAAAAGTTATGGGTCTCAGAATATACTAATGCAAATCTATATACATATATAGTTTTTTTATTTTTTCAAAAAATAGTTATGCACAACGCAAATATAAATTTGGTATTGCAGTAATCATATTGACTTGCAGAATAATGCTAACACGTAATTCATACTACACAGTGAACTCCACAGAAACAAAATACATATAAACATATTTTAAAGTTTTGAAGGTTTTTCAGTATGTTAATCTAAATGGTACCGGTAAAAAAATACAACTGACTTCGCAAACAACGCAAGCCCTCCATCAACCATATTGAATGAAAAATAAAACAAAATACGACTTGAAAAGTAAGAAATGAAAAAAAACAACAAACATTTGGAAGGGGTTAAGTGTGTGCTATGCTGAAAGCCCATAGTAATCCTGTTTGGAGAAGGAGAAGCATCATAAATATCAAAAGAACAAGAAATTAGTACACAAGCACATAGACACTGAAGAAAAACCATAACATAGGAGGATCAAGTTTAATTTTCTTCTACCCAGGATGTTCCTCTAATGCTTGTGTATTGTGTTTAACATAGGAACCAGTCATAGACCATTCTGAAGTCTGTTCACCACATGATAAGCGTAAGCTTACACAGCCGCGTCCATCCTATAACCATTAGCTATGAACCTTTTTCTGTGTTATAGCTGTTGATGAATCTTAGAAAGCTTATATTAATTAAATCATAGACTTGGGACTACATTTTTACAATAATTTTAGCTGTCAGTCATCCTGAGAGCCAAGATTGTGTATATACCTACCTCCCTTAAAGGGGTGTTCCCATCTCAGACATTTATGGCATATTAATAAGATATGGCATAAATGTCTGATAGGTGTGGGTCCCAACTTTGGGACTAGTGCCTCTTTTGAGTATGGGAGCCCTTGAGAATGAAAAGGTGGCCACGCATGCTTGGCACTCTCTGTTTATGTCAATGAGAGTTCTGAGTTCAGCTCAGTACTCTTGCTTAGCTCCACTTGGACCTCCCATGGAACAGAATGGAAAGTGCAGCCTATGTGCGGCCACCTCTCCGGTCTCTAGTGGAGGTTCCAGACCGAGAAATCTGAATTGCACATTGAGGATCATCTGTCAATTTGTATAATATGCATTTCATGCATATTTATCAAATTTATTTTGCCTGTGTACATCTATATGTTATTCTGTGTTCTATCTTTTTTATTTTTTAGATTTAGTTTTGATATATGTATGTTGCCCATGTCATACATTTAATTGCATTAGGTTTGTGGGTCTGTGCTGCAGGGATTGATCTGTACCTCAGTTTCTGCTTCTTAGTCCTATTTTTGTCTTTTAACTAGGGCTATCTAATAAAGCATACCGTAATTTTGTGACAAAGACCATTCATGGCGTTGTTGTGATTTTATTATAATACATCTTATTAACCCATATTTTGATTTATCTACAAAACCATGCCACTGTCAGTTAAGATCCAACCACTAAGGCCGTGTTCACACGGCTTATTCCCGACGGACTTGTGAGCCGTATTGAGCTCACAAATCCGCCGTGAATAAGGGGCGGGACGGGGCGGGACGGGGGGGGGGCCGGAGCGCGGCGGGGGCCCGCTCCCGGCCCCATAGACAATGCATTGTTTACGGCGCGTCCGCGCCGTAAATAATGTGCATGTCACTTTCTCCCCCCGCGGCGGATTCGCCGAGCGGGGAGGAGCGACGGAATCCACTGTTCTCTATAAGAGCAGTGGATTACCGTAATGACAGGGACGGATTGGCGCCGTACTGAAGCGCAAATCCGGCGCGGGGTACGGCGCCAATCCGTGCCCAAATAAGCCGTGTGAATGAGGCCTAACTCCGATAAATCATGCCACCTATCAAAAGGAATCTGTACAGTGGTTAGGGCCCTCCTGCAATCTAGTCCATGCTAAAATCTATTACTTTTAACAATAATATATTTTGAAAGGCACCTCTCCCTGATGAGCCTCTGTGCCCTACTACACAGTCCCTGACTTACACTGTCCCCTAGTTACAAACGGAGACTTATGGGGAATGTTGGCACTTGTAGTTCCAATGTTCCACAGAAGATAGTAGCTGTGGAATGACAAGTTTCAGCATGCCACAGCAGCACATGAGGTGAAATCTTCTTAACAGGGTCATAGACCGCAAAACAAATGTAAAAACCCTTCTCTGCACTACCCAAAAAAAAAAAAAACCTTTTGTGCTGGAGTTACATTTAATAAATATAACTGTTCCGACTTACATACAAATTCAATTTAAGAACAAACCTACAGTCTGTATCCTGTTCGTAACCCGGGACTGCCTGTATTTTATGTGATACTGTTAGACTCCAGAAATAAATGAAAAAAAGTTGTCAAGTTTTATATGAAAAAAGATGATTTCATTTTATAGCAGGGTCAGTTTTAAAGCGTGTCAATCTGGGCGGTTTCCCAGAACATATGTTAATTGTGGGGTCTCTGAAGGACTAAACCCCCAGGAGCAACGGGAGTAAAGTGGTAAAATGCTCCACTTTGAATAACACTATTGTGTGGGCAATATATGGCAGTGTTATTTGGGCAGTTTATAGTAGCAATATTTGACAATTGTATGGTGTTATCATATGTGCACTTTATAGTTGTTTTGTATAGCCACTCTGTGGAGGTATTATATATGTACTTTACAGTTGTATTGCATAAGCACTCTGTGGAGGTATCATTTGGCATTTAAGTATGTGGGCATAAACATCTACGTAGAAAAGTATATGGTCATAAGTGTGTTTTATATTTCCCCAAAAATAGCTCTGACCTGTCAAGACATAAAAGCCATATATATATATATATATATATATATATATATATATATATATATATATATATATATATATTATATATATATATAGCATTGGAAAAATGTTGTTGTGGCTAGGTATCAACTGCCCAAAAGTCTATGTAGAGTGAAGGGGGGAAGATGAAGGATCAAGATGAAGCAGAGATGCAGAGACACGACTGCAAGTTTTATCAAGTGTTTTATCTCATCTCAGTGCTGAACTAACAGCTACACTGTTCCTTACTACTGTATATTGTCTTAGCATTTGCACATATGTATCGGAGAGCAAAAGGAAAGCAGACTGGTCCTTACTACTGTAAATTGTCTTGGCTTTTGCATATGTGTGTCTGAGAAAAATAGGTAAGCAGGATATCCTCTGTATGTTGTCTAGGGTAAAGATCAGAGCATTTGGACTCCTGCTTCTGCTTCCTCTTTTCCTTCCCCTCTTCATAGACTCTATGGGCAGTAAATTCTGAGTAAGTAAAAAAAGAGAAAAAGACAAGAAAAAGGAGTCTGATTACTGTAGAAATTAGCATTTTTCTGAAATAAGATACATTTCAAAACCTTCATCACTGCTTGTATTATTAAGTTATGCAGTTTTGAGGTCCAATATGTCCTATACATTTTGAGATAGGGTCTCAATGGAATTGTTTTTCAGCACTTTCGACAAATGCTTTTGTAGATTGAGATCTGGAGAATTCGGAGGCTAGTTCTCATACATCTGGTGGATATGCAATAAATGTAGTGGAGTCTGGTCAACATGGGCCATCTACTAACCGACCTTACCCTGCCATTTCTGTTTCAGTGTGTGGCACCACCATAACTCCTAGGCAGCAGGCCCGCTGTCTGGGGGTTATACTAGATTCCGATCTGTCTTTCACCCCCTATATCCAATCCCTTGCCCACTCCTGTCACCTGCACCTCAAGAACATCTCCAGAATCCGTCCTTTTCTCCCTGTGAAAACAACTAAAACTTTTATTGTTCTTTATTCTTTCTCGTCTGACTCGTAACCCCTGCTTATGGGGTCCCCCCTCTCTAAAAACCCTCCCTCTCCATCTGTCCTGAATGCGCAGCCGGGTTGTCTTTCTTTCCACCCGTATGTGTCTTTTCCTTGTGTCGTCACTGCACTGGTTCCCCCATTCGTACGGGATACAAAATAAGCTCATCCACCACCCAAAAGTCCCAAAAAGCGCTGCCCCCCATTCCCCCCTCATTTTTTCCCCCACCCTCCCCCGCTCTCTTGTTGGGGGAAATATCAAATTAGTTCCTCAATCATCCGAACCTCCATGACGTCCCCAAGACTTCACCGTACAGCACCAGTTCCTGGAAGCTACCCGGGCGATCGGGCAACTAAATCTCATAGCCCTAGAATACATTTCTCACCGGGCCCTACCAGAATCCAAAGCCTCCCCCACCCAAAGCGCAAAATTTTCGATTTAATGTATACCCCCAGAACCCCCTCTTGTATGGGATGCGTCGCCCCTAGTCGCTATAGCGCGACCGGTTTGCTTTCTGAGGCTGGCGACGGTTGCTATAGTAAAAATGGTTCTACTGCACCCAGTGGGGAATATAAACACCCCCCCAAAAATTCAAAGGAAAAAGAAAACCGGACTGGATAAGATGAAATCAATTAGTGAGACAACCTTTTTTAAAAGCTGTGCGTTAGGGGGTGCCCCACAGGATCAAATTGTTTTTTTAACAACACGAGCCCCCATTGAACCCTTTTTTCCAACAAAGATCCTCTATTTGACTGAGCTCTGTGGGACAAGTAACATACATCTTGAAAACTGTGTCAAGCTCCTCAAAGCATTTTTGAATATTTTTTGTAATGTGAAACCCCATATTTTTGCTGAATGGGCCCATTCCACTGGAATACTTTGGAAAAAGGGGTGTTTTGTTGCACCAGTTCACTTGTGGTACAGGCCAAAGAAGCATCCACATGAAGGCCCGGGCCCAAGGTTTCTCAGCTGAACATTGCCCGGCACCACCCCCTTCTTTTCTTTCCCTTTTCACATGTCATTTTTTTCCGGTAAGCGATGCACATGGAAATATCCATCCCCATTAAGTAAAAAAAAATTAAAAGAAGGGGTTCTTTTCTTCCTCCCTTTTGGGAATTTTTTTTTTTTTTTTTTTTTTTAAGTTTTTTAAGCACTTTCTTTAAATTATCTTGTTTCTTTTTTTTAAAATTTTAATTTTTTAATTTTGTCCTTTCCAATTTGCAGGGAAAAAGGGGGGTTCGGAAAAATGACATCAGGAAAACAATTTAAAACCCAGAAAATCAATTTTAAAAAAATAAAACTCAAAAAAAATTAATTTAAAAAATTTTTTCATAAAAAAAAAAAAAACTTAAAAAGGAAAAAATGGAAACAAAAAATTTTCCCCCCTTTCATTAAAAACCCAAGGGAAAGGGAAAATTCTATTACCCCAAAACGTATCCCGGGGCCCCAAAAAGGGGAGTCCTAAAAAATCCAAGAAAAAATTAAATTTTTCCCAAGCCCTAAAGGGAAAATATAAAAAAACGTTCCCCCCCCAAAAAAAAAAGTTTTTCAAAAAACTTTCCAAAAATAAAAGGGTAAAACCCCCCTTTTTTAAAAAAGGGGAAAAAATTTTAAAAAAAGGAAAAAAAGCAGTAGTGGTTTTAAAAAAAAGCATTTTTCTGGCCCTTTTTCTTTCCGCCTTTTTTTAAAAAGTTTTTGGGCCGTTCCAAATGGTTTTTTTTTTCTTTTTTTTAAACACTTTGCTTGGGAACGCCTTTTTTTTTTAAATTTTCTATGTAATTTTTTCATTTTTTCTTTTTTTCCCTTAAGGGATGTTTCCCTGGCCTGGTAAAGGAAATAAAAATTTTACTTTGGGTTTTTAAAAAAATTTTTAAAAAATTTATATTCGTTTAATTCAAAATTTTGGGGGAAAATTCAATTTCCTAATTGTTTAAAAACTAAATACTTTTTTCCTCATTAAACCCCTTACATTTTGGGGCTTTTAAATTTGGTAATTAAAAAAAACCTTTTCAAAAATTCAAATCTTTTTTGACTTTTCCCTTTTAAAAAATCCTTTTGGCATTTTGGCAAAATGAACCCCTAACAGGCCCCACTTTTAAAATAAAAGGAATTTATTACCTTTGGAAAATTTAAGGATGGGGATTGGGTAAATTTTAAAATAAATTTTTTAGGTTTTCATAAAATTTTTTTTAAGGGGGAAAAATTAAAATAATGCAAAAATATTCTTTTTAAAAGGTTCTCCTTTTTAAATTTCAAGGGTTTTTGTGTATGGGGTTTTAAAACCCCAAATGGGGGCCTCCCCCTTACTAAACTTTTAAAAACCTTTTTGCAAACCCGGCCTTAAGGAAATAAACCCTTTTTAAAACGGTTTAAAAAAAAAAAAAACAAAACTTTTGGGAATGGGCCCCCCGATTAAATTTTTACTTAAAAGGCTTGGAAAACTTTTCCCTAAAATTTCATTTATTTTTTAAAAATTTAAAATTGTTAAAAATTTGGGCCCAAAATTACCTTTCCCTTTTTAATCCGCAAATTTTTGGTGAAAAAAGGTCCAAACGTAAGGAAAAAATTAATTGGTTTTTAAAGCTTTAACCTTGACAAAATTTAAAACACCTTCAAAAAAAGCCACCATGTTTAAACCCCTTTGGGATGAAAAAAAGGGTTGTTTTCTTTTGCAAAAAAAGGGAAACCCCTTCATAAAGGAAAAACCGTTACTTTCCCCTGGAAGGGTAGATTTTGGGAATGTATAAAAATTTTTGGTCAAAAACCTTTTTATATTATATTTTTTATTTTTTAACCCCAAAATTTTAAAAATTGGTTTTTGGGCCTTTTTCCCAAGAAAAATTTATTTGTGTGCCCCCGGGGTTTTTTTCCGTTAGTTAAAAGGTTTTTATTTTACATTTTTTATCTCTAAGGAAATTTTATTTGGTTGGGGGAATTTTGGGCCAACCCAGGGCCGGAAATTTTTTTAACCTTTGGTTTATTTTTGTTCTTTTGGGGAAGGTTCCCATTTTTTTTTTTTTTTAGTTTACCTTTATTTTCCCTTTTTTTAAGGGGCCCCCCTTCTTGCCTTGCCTGCTATTTTGGCTCATTGCCCTATAGAACGCCTGCTCTCTTCTGTTGTTTCTGTGCTCTCCTTACCTTTCGCTTTGGACCCCGGTTATCCTCTTTGTCTCAAGTCTCTGTACCTCACTGCCCGTACTGTTGCCGACTTTGGACCGCCCCCGGTTATCCTTTTTGTCTCACGTCTCTGTACCTCGCTGCCCGTACTGTTGCCGACTTTTGACCACTCGACTACGTTTATTGTTCTGTGTCTGTTTGTCCTGTCTTTGTCCCACCTATATCAGTGCAGCCATCAGTCTTCCGGTTGGGGCCGGCCTATTAAGGAGTCGGGTTCCCCAAAAGGCAGGGACAGAGGCTGGGACCAGTGTCAGGGCCTCACTTGTCTGTGTCTTTGTGTGCGTCCCTGACAATAATGTGGACATTATAGAAGGGACTTCTAGGCACTTGTTTCTAATATCCAGAGTAGAAAACAGCTGCAAAGCACATCTCTTGCTCTGGAGGACTCGAAGTGACCATGAAGTCATTTAGCGCTGTTTAATTTGACATTTTCATATGAAATAATGGGTGTGATGGATTATTAACTCATCACTGGAGTAAATGCTTCATAATGTGGGTTGTCCTGGATGAACATCCCTTTTAAGATTCTCATATTCTAAACCTGCTTTTGAAAACCAGCTACTTCACATCACTAATGCCATCCTAACTGCTATGTATTCTTCTTTAGAAATATTTCATCGTATATCATAATAGACATTGAATCTTCAACAAGTAGATTGGTCACTTGTGTGTATGGGAAACAAGATTCAAGATGTTTTACACCTGGTTCACATCAGCATTGTGTTTTCCGTTGTTTTGCTTCATTTGGGAGCCAAAAAAATGTATAGAAACGGATGGAATCTCATCTCTATTGAGTTTTTAAGCTCTCAGTTTGCATCAGTTTGACTTTATTCTGTTAGAGTTCTGTTTTTTATACGGAAAAAATAGCATAGTCTGCTGTGTTTATTCTGTTAAAAAACACATGAAATCTAACGGAAAGAACTTTACATTATTTTAGTACATTAAAGGGGTTGTCTCACTACATTGATTCATCTTACCTCATTCCTGTCTTTTTGGTTTCATTTTGAATTCAGGGGCGTGTTTACTGGCTCTTACTAGGCTGCAGTAGAAGCCAGGTCTGTAGCTATAGCAACCAGTGCTGGTAGCCTTTCATGAGAGACTGAAAAGGTCTGTAGCTATAGTGACCTGAAGAGCTGATGCAGCCCATACAAGAGGGGATATCTAGAAATAGGTAGGACACTGTTAATGGACACATATTGCAAAGTGACTTATTTTTGCAAGATCTTTAACATAAAAAGCAATCCTTGTAGTGAGACAACCCCTTTAAAGTCAAGGTAAATGGATACTAACAGATGGCTGTCCATTTTAATCTATTTTTACATCCATTTGACAGACCCACTATTTGTTCTGGCAGGGGAAAAGAACAAAAATTCCCCTTCCATTGAAAATGGAAGAAAAAACAAAACACTCTCCAAAAGCGGAAATTAATATTTAAGGGGGATAAAAAAAGTAATAAATAAATATTATATAATATTATAAATAATATATATATAATAATATATATAATAATATTTATCCGATCTTTTTTATATATTTAAATAAAAAAAAATAGCATACGGATATAATATTATTTTTTGACGGATCTGTTTAACATATCCATGGAATAGATGGAAACTTCAGTTTGAATCATTTAATTTCCATTTTTAGGAGGGTGTATGTTGCTTCCATTCACAACGCATGACCCAACGCAGATATGAACAAGGCCTTAAAGTGTTAATGGTTATAAGATCACAATTGTTTTGACAAAATATATTCAGGCAGACAATTTTTCGTAGGCCATCGAGGGGATAGTTAGTAGCGCTAGTTTTCCCTCATAAATGTGACACTTCAGTCCGTTTTAGGAAAAGCAGAGACTTGTGAATTATGAAGTGTTAGCCAAAAGCATAACTGAAGGGAGTGGTATGGGGTACTAACTGAAGTATGGTCACACATGATGACACCAAACTACATAGGACAGTACCATGTAATAAATACAATGGCATCACATTGAATCTCAATATTTTACATATAATACCCACACAGTTTCACCAAGTCCCAGCTAGGTTTTATGATCAAATAACCCTCTCAATGACTTATTATTATATTATAATAGTTAATATACACAGAAACCTATTTTCTTTAGAAAAACAGAGCTAAACAGGTTCCTCTCGTTGAAAAGAAAACCCTCACACTGACTGTAATCTACAGTATTATACTCAGTAAAAAAACTTTGTGCCCCGGTTTTCAGTTTTATTGTACACTGCGATCACTCAGTAATAGGGGTACACATTTTGTACAGCCCCCCAATACAATTTATCAGCAGGAAGATCTCACACTGTAGATTTACCACAGGGGTTTTAAA
This sequence comes from Phyllomedusa bahiana, assembly GCA_025379985.1. NCBI lineage: Eukaryota > Metazoa > Chordata > Amphibia > Anura > Hylidae > Phyllomedusa > Phyllomedusa bahiana. The sequence continues at coordinate 130,863 of JAODAL010001038.1, read as the reverse complement.
AAAGGGTTTTTCCATGGGCAAAATTGTTTAAATGAGAACTTGCTGACAATCACCTGGGAAGAGGCTCTCCTTTCTAGTTAAAATACTCCTGAGTCTTGAGATTTTTCCCTATGTCATGCACCCTTGGGCTGAATCCCCACTGCATCGGACAAAAAGCGTCTGAAAGTCGATCGTTTTTTTGTCTAATGCACGACCGCGTTCTTTGTCATGTTTCGTGTAAAAAATACGGTCGATTCTTGTTTTTTTGGCGTTAGCCCATACAATTGATTGTATGGGAAGACAAAATAAAAATATAATACGCTGGTATTATAGAAGACGAGCAGAGAAAAAACAACCTGTGGAGACTACAGGCTAAAACCGCCGAAAATACGATCGTATTGTTATGCTGTGCAGACATAACCTAAGGGTATGTTCACGCGATGTAAATTTGAAGTGTAAATTTATGCTTTAAATACACCCGTTAGAATTGGGGGAAAGGGACTTTTAAAATTTAGGGGTGCAAACATCCCAAAATACCGTAAAAATTCCGTCATTTAAATACCCCCAAGGCTATTTCAACGGGGTAATTGCGGGTTTAATTACGCCCCGCAATTACGCCGGGGTTCGGGAGCTTGCGCGAGTCCCCTGGGGGGGGGTGGGGGGGCGGCACCTGCCGGGCCCCTCGACATTCATTACAGCCCCCGCATATTCGCCGCTATAATTGAAAAGTCACTTATCTCACCCTCCACGGGGGGGCCCCCCCCCCCCCCCCCCCCCCCCCGGGGGGGGGGGGTGGGGGGGGGGGGAGAGGGGAAAGTAACCCTAGTTTTTCTATGAGAAACTTTGTTCGGGTAAAGACTTTGGGGCGTATTTCACCCCCGTATTAGCGCAGTACGCCCCGGGGAAAAAGGATTTAAAAAGTCCCCGTTTAAGCCGGTGAAAATAGCCTAACAGGGCTATAGACGATTGTGCAATGAACAATCCTTTTTTATCTGTGCCCTGTTGATTCGATTCTGACTGATACTTCTGATGTCTCAGGTGCCATGTAAAGCTTCATATCTGTGTCCTTTAGGGAATCAACAAATGGGGCAGATCTAGTCATTGAAGTCAATGTCAAAATATCTGCATCAAAACCCCCACCAAAATCCCCACTAGTTCGTACAGGTTTTGATTGATGCGTGGATTCCTTTGCAAAAATGCTATGGATTTGGTAGCAGATTTTGCAGTGGAAGCGCCTTTGGGGAACGTACTCATAGGGTATGTTCACATGGCGTATTGGGGTGCGTATGGTATGGTATGTTTTGGAAGCACGCGCTGATCAGCGTGTAATTCCAAAGCACAGAAGGGGGCGGCACCTAGCCGGCCCACTGACATGCATTGTCAGCATGGCACGTAAGCGCCACTAACAATGGACATGTCACTTTTTTCCCCGGGGAGACAATGCGTAATTCATAGCTCTCTATGAGAGCTATGAATTACCGTAATTGCGGTGCACATTTCGCTACGTATAGAGCGCAATATGCAGCAAAATACGCGCACAATTACACTCTAAAATAAGCCGTGTGAACATACCCTTAGAAATATGTATTCACTGAGAGAACTCATAAGGCAATGGAAATGGATTGTCACGGCCATACACTTTGGATAGCTATTGACTGGGCACTCATTCAGCTGACTGCTTTTCCTCCAGACTCCCCTGTTGTTCAGATTGGCTAAGCCTGCGTTTTGTTCAATAGGGAGGGTGGAATAAGCACCTGCTTATCTCAAGTTGGGACAAAGGTTCAGGCATGCTGAAATCAAACAAATGACCAATCTTTTTCCCCTCTATAGCTACTGTTGGAAAATTTGTGAAACCACCATACATATTAAACAGTTCCTGGTCGGGTCATTTACTCTACTTCTTACCAAGCTCATTTTCCTTTTTTTAATGCAATTTTTACATTAGATTTTGTTTTTTAATAATATGAGGGAAAATAGTAAAGAAAAAGTAAAAAATTGTATTTAACTATTTTCTTGACAACAAAAGAGGCGCTGAAATAATTTTTGTAGACGGTCACTTTTCTATCACGGACGTTTATAAGTAGGTGATATAAAGTTTTATGGTTGGCAGGGATAAAGGTTGGGCTTTGGGCTGTTACTGTTTTTTTCTGTTGCTGATTTCCCCTGTAACTGGGAAAGACATATTAGCCACAACTACAGGTAAAAGTCACTGCAGAGCTGATCTGGGTCTAAGGGGATGTTTACATGCATCTAACAATGTACATTGTGTTTTACATTGCTTTCGATGTAATACACGCATCGGCGTTCAGACGATACTTGTTTTACATGCGTCTTTGTGATGTATCTTTCGGATGCGTTCAAAGAATTGACATGTCAATTCTTTATCCGTTTGACGCAGCAGACACCCTACCTAAAACTACCCTAATAAGACTCAACAGCTCATGCAGTTACCGAACCTTGGTGGCAGGGCTGTTCCTAAGCTAAATTGCACTCAATTGAAGAAATTTGCCCCCACCCCCACCCCCCACGTAACATAATGCGCCACAATGAAACACAGTGCATCACCATCAACCAAATCTAAAATATACAACAAGCTTTACCACAATGTGCTAAGTATAAAACTACTAAATAATAGTCATACAGTTACCAAATAACACCGCTACACCAACCAGAATCCCAGGCTAATAGTACCAATGTCCTACTAAGACCACATATCACCAGCATATAGTGACCAAATACTGCGACACCGTGACCACATAGTGACCGAATAATACTGTCACACCATGACCACATATCACCAGCACATAGTGACCGAATAATACAAACTGAGCATTACTGAGTATAGACCATTATACTACAACCAATATTACCGGCATACAGTGACCATACAGTATTGGATACCAGCTGTACACAGGCTCTGCAGACATATAAATGATTACAGTAAAGTTATATCTAGTGACTCACAGGAGACGTCTCTGAAGAGTTGGTCTCTTTCTCTTCTTCTTCTCCATCTGTCCCAGACGCCATGACGTCTTTTCCCGGCCTCAACTCTTCACTGTAGAATATACAAAACAAACATCTCCTCATTTTATCAGCACTAGATGCCCCTGTAGTCAGGTGATGCCCCTCTGTAGCCAGTAGATGCCCCCCTGTAGCCAGTAGATGCCCCTCTGTAGCCAGTAGATGCCCCCTTGTAGCCAGTAGATGCCCCTCTGTAGCCAGTAGATGCCCCCCTGTAGCCAGTAGATGCCCCCTGTAGCCAGTAGATGTCCCCCTGTAGCCAGTAGATGCCCCCCTGTAGCCAGTAGATACCCCCCTGTAGCCAGTAGATGCACCCCTGTAGCCAGTAGATGCCCCTCTGTAGCCAGTAGATGCCCCCTTGTAGCCAGTAGATGCCCCCCTTGTAACCAGTAGATGCCCCCCTTGTAACCAGTAGATGCCCCCTGTAGCCAGTAGATGCCCCTGTAGCCAGTAGATGCCCCCTGTAGCCAGTAGATGCCCCTATGTAGCTAATTATAAAATTTAAAAAATTACTCACCCAACCACGGTCCCCGCGTCCAGCTCCGGGAGCTACTGAGCAGTGTAAGTGGTGTAACGTCACCACGCCGCTTACGCTGTCATGCAGCTCCCAGAGATCTCCTCGGCGGCAGAGCTGCCAGCCGAGGAGATCGAGCGTCGCAGGGGGCGCGGTGAAAGCTGTGCGCCCCCTGCGATGCTGATACAGGGGAGGAGTCAGGACGGGAACGATCCGTCCTGCCTCCTCCCTGTAATGGCAGCTGAACAGCAAGTGCGTGCAGCTGCTAAGTGGCTCTGCGCGGCTGTTATAAAACGGCCGCGCAGAGCCAGGTGCCAATCTCCGAGCGGCGAGCTGGGCGGCGCCCCCCTCGGGTGAGCGGAGCGTCGGCGCCCCAGACCATCGCCCACCTCGCCCGCCCCTTGGAACGTCCCTGCTTGGTGGTCATGAGACTGTTACCACCAGGAAGCAGAAGATCGAGAGGCTTCCTGCTATTCTGTATTCAAATTGACCACTATTTATACAACGATCAAGAAGGCAGAGATGGTAATAAACCATCCCTTACTTCTTAGCGGAAAGAAGTACAAAAAATAGTGGTGTACTCTGCGGATGCTCCAAAGTTAGATGTCAACAGCTCAGATGTATATAGTCAATGGGCAGTTGGCATCTAGTTGAAGAGATTGTCCAGTTGATTTAAAGAAAAAAAAAAGTACTGGTGGTCAAATAACCCTCATACTCACGTTCCTTCTCACCTCTGGTTTTGCCCTGGCTCTGCTGGTGTCTCTTTCCAGTCTTCTGTTTACCACCACCAGCAAAAGTCAGAATGTCGCTGCTGCAGCTGCAAACTGGCTGTAGCAGTCCTGTGCCCAGGGGCGTCGCTAGGCTGTTTTATTCGGGGCTCGGGCCCCGAATAAAACACCCTGTGCCCCGAGTCTCCCGGGCTCCAGGCCGCTGCCGTGGGCCTAGAGCACCGACTGGCCCTTCAGCTGCATGTGTGGGCCCTGAACCACACTCAAGGGTTTCGGGTCCCCTGTATGGCGTTAAACATGTATCAAAGGGCCGGTGTTTGCCGAGGGATATACTCCAGTGGGGGTTGGTTGGTAGGGCTGGCCCCCGGATTATGGCCCCCCCAAAGGAAAGGCCCTCTTGGTTTTGAGGATTTTTAAACAACATGCGGTGAGAGGTTTCCTGTTAGGTTTTTTTGGGGAATTTGTTTAGGGGTATTGTCATATGAAGGTGGAGAAGTTTCCTCGAAAAAGTAAATTTGTCATTGGTGTTTTTTAACGTCAGTGAATTCAAGGGATGGCACGGGATTTTGTGTGGGATTAGAAAAAAGTACAGGAAAAATTCTTCTCTTTTTAAAACTCCCGCTGTTTTGGGCCGTTGTGGTGTACCCAGCCCTTTCCCACCAAGAAAAAACAAAGGTCCGGGCCCGGGAAGGGGCCCTGCAACCCCACTCCTGTGCCGCAGCCATATTTTATCTTTCGGAAAGAAACAGCTGTGAACGGTGATGTCAGAAGGTGGCTCATGACTGCTGCAGTCCATTTTTGGCTGCAGCCATAATGTTCTGACTGCTGCTGGCAGAAGAAAACAGAAGACAGGAAAAAGACATGCGCAGAGCCAGCGCTGTAAGGGAAGGGAGAAGGTAGGTGGGTATGAGTGTTTTTTTTATTTGGGTAGCAGTACCTTTATTTATTTATTTTTTAACCCATCTTGACAACCCCTTTAAATAGTTACTGGATTCAGCTGGTTCAGACGATTTTTCTATTTAGTTTGGAGGAGCTATCAGTAAATACAGAAAATCAGGATACAAAGATTTATAAAGATTTGCACACACTGTGCAGGAAGATCTGTTGACCCAAAGGGCAAGGGTGCATTACATAAAGACAGACAATGTGACTACTATAAGGGCTCTTGGAAAGAGCGAGATCAGCCTTGGGTAGCGCATCCCGAAAAGGTAAAGAACTTTTTGGACTTTTCGACAGGAAAGCCGTTAAAACAAATAGTAATGGTGAAGGGCGTGGTTAAACAAATTGGCAAGGAAAAAAAACGCAGGTAGTTTGTTTAAATTTTATATAGCAGAACATTTCACTCAGGGGTAAGCCTCCCCTTTGGGGGCAAAAATAACAACTGCCAGGAGCAAAGTGAGGAAGTTCCGTATACACAAACTGAGGGTTTAATACAAACAGAGGTTAATTGCTGGAAATTGGGATGCTCTCCCTTTAAATGTTCGTGCACTGCCGCGAACGCCCGGGAGGAGGGGGGGGGGGCACGCACACAGCATGGCAGACAGAGTGGACGAGTGCAAGCTGGAGCGAGGGCAGGTGAGTAGGTGGTGTTGGCCGCTGCAGCGGAGACAGGAGCCTGGACAGGTAAGCATGATGCAGGGGCTGCAGCAGAGGCACGGGCATGACCGCGAACCGAGACAGCGACCGCGGCGTGCACCGTGACATTGCCAAAACTTATTCCAAATAAAACGGTGCTACTAAGGAGATACACAGGCAGAAGCCACTATCTTGTGCAGTATATTAACAAACAAAAGGATTCTCCTCAAAATCCCAGACAAAACCTGTTCACCTTACAGAGTTGTACTAAGCCTGGTACAACTCAGATACACGTTTTGTGCAGTCAATGCTCATTACTGCAGCCACTCCTAATTTCTCAGTTGATCCCCACCAGGGATTGATTAAAAACATCGTCTCCCCTAGAAATGGCCAAGTTCAGGAGTTTCTCATAGCGCTGTAAGTTAAGTTGCTGTAAAGTTACAGCGCTATGAGAAACTCCTTGAATTGGACCATTTCTAGTGGATTGCCAAAACTTAAAGTAACTTTTTAGGCCCTCCCTTATTTAGAATCAGTGCTCTCATTACATGTGCTGATAATGTTTTTTTCCGAGTAATGATTTACTAATCTGTAATTTATAATTATTCTGTCTTTGTTGTGGGGAAAATCAGAACTTTATGCACTGATTTTTGGTGGTTATACTGAGCAGCCAATCTGAAGAGGCACAGGAGGGCCTCCTGTAGAGAATATAGCTAAACTATAGTCCCAGATCACAACTCTGTCCTAATTGAGCTGAACTTCTTGAATTTTTAGAACTCAAACCGAACATTTTACTGTTCGTTCGAGTAAAGTTCTAGTTCTACACGCCATTTTCAATTTCATTTTCAGCGGCTTTCTGCACTTTTGCCGATCATCCAATCAGTGCAGAGCACAGAGAAGTGTCAACAATTTCACCGCTGAGGTGTAGAGCTCTCATTGGCTGCTGTAATCACATGACCATGTTATATATGTTTCAATGTATTGCCTTGTGAACGCCATTTTCAGATTGCATTTTCCTCTCCATAGACATCAATAGTTAGGGAGTTTGGTATTGCTGGCTGCATCTTTCCCACGCCCAAAAGCTTTTATTCGGTGACATTTGCTGGCTCACATAACGCCTAACTCTCATCTACATGGATATATATTATACATATATGCTTCGATTTGCTAAATCATATTCGGTGCCCAAAAGTTACGTTTTTGCAGTTTTGGGGGTTCAGTAATTGTATAACACACAGTCTCCAAATCTCCTATGTGTCCCCTCAGGATGCAGGACCCCATAGCAGCTGCTACCGCTGCACCTCCTGTAGCTAAGCCCCTGCTTGCAAGCTATCCTGATCTTTTCAGTTAGCTTTTGAAAGGAATGGAATATTTTAGCCTCTCAATTTTTTTCTGTCACTCTTAGGCCGTGTTCACACGGCTTATTCAAGCTGTAATTGCGGACCGGATCCCGCCCGCAATACGGCTAGAATAAGGGGCGGGGCCGGGGGTGGGCCGGGGGGCGGCGGGAGCTGCTCGCCGGCCCCATAGACAATGCATTAATTACGGCGCGTATGCGACGTAAATAATGTGCATGTCATTTCTCCCCCCGGGCGGATTTGCCGAGCGGGGGAGGGGCGACGGAATCCACAGTTCTCTATGAGAAATGTGGGATTACCGTAATGACAGGGACGGATTGGAGCCGTACCGCAGCGCAAATCCGGGCGCGCAGTAGGGCTCCAATCCGCGGCCAAATAAGCCGTGTGAACATGGCCTTAGAGCCAAATTTTCTTCACTAAGTTGTTCCATGTGTCCAGTTTACTGTTATGGACGGTAATTATAGCTTCTCTGCACCTGTATAGGTATAAAAATTAACCAGAGCGTCTTCTCCCATTGACTTGGGAGTTCGAGGAATGGGGTTCGAGTTCTAGTTTGAATAGAATCTCGAACCGAACACACTAAAGTTCGAGGTTCTAATTGAGCTAGAACTTTTTACTGCTCGCTTATCTCTAGTTATAACATCCTATTGAGGTACCAACTTTCATATTGCTGTCAGCAGGATAGTCACTTTAAGTATAATAAAAATCAGCATTGCTATCCTTGTAGATCAAAATATCCAAAAGTGTTTTCCTATTCTCTGACAGTATTTTATCATGTAAAAAAATATGGTAGTGGTTCCCTAGCTGAGTAATTATAGACGTGTTTTTAGTGATGTACTTTTGGAAAGTAGTAATAAAAATAACTGGGTCTAGTTATAAAAGTAGAGGACAGATAAACAGTACTGTTACCTGTAGCAACTACTGAAATCCACCTGTCATGATATACGGTCGCTCTATGAAAAGATTTTCCCCATACCCAAGACAGACAGCAACAGGATGATATTTGAACAACTGCAACTAAAAGAAAAAAGTTTTCTCTTACTGATTGCACTTTGTTTAATATGGACCGAATGGACATGACATACAGGGAATATGTTTAGACTAGCTACTGCCTGGCCCACGACAATTCCAAAAAATATATTTATTTTACTAAAATACACTCTTAAGTAACATTAAAAAGTAAGAAGGTAGGAGCATGAAACGTTTCTAGGGTAACAAATGTGCTGAGATGACATTCCTAAAAACCACTTAATGGACTGAGGCAGGAAAGGAAGAGGCCTCAGAGCTGCGAGAGAGGACGCTGACACCCTACATCTGCATTCCTGCTCAGCCACCCAGCACGAAAAGAGAGATATACACAGTATGGGACCAAACGCCGCAAATACAGCATCAAAAAGAGGAGGCAGAAGATGCGAAGTCTGTAACATAAGAAAAAAGTAACATTATGGAAGAAATTCAAGTTCAAGAACAATGAGGGAAAGAAGCAGAGACAAATAAATGGACTGCTAAGCATGAAAACATAAGCAGAGCAGCTCAGCAGAGATATAACACTTTGATAACACGAAGCAGAACTGGATTTCTATTTCAGATTAAGTGATTAAGCAATAGAAGCTGAAACAAAATGCTGTTATTTTACTAATTCGGTTACATGCGAGGTGGGTGTTCGCGGCTAGTTATGGTTTGGATTCAGATATTATGAAGACAGCCATGGGTAGACTTGCTGCTGCACTTCTGTTATGACATAGTACACGCTGGGTTTGCTTTGGGAAGAAGCCAAGCCAGTAACTGATGGCTAGTAATTATTTCAGAAGTACTTAACCAAAATGGCCCAAAGAGATTTTGTGCAATAGAAAATAGCTGTTTCATAGTAAGAATACAAGGGACTGACATTAATTTCCAATATATTTAGAATGGATTTCCCTTGTGGCTCCCATTGGGGTTTCACTATCTAAAGCGTATATGATGGGTTTCCGTTGTATAAAGAAAGGACATGAGGAACAGAAGCACTGCTTTAAAACAACATATATGTTCAGTGGTCAGCAGCTAGCAGTAAATTCTCCTGTGCGGCCAGGGTTAGTATTTGTGGTGGTCAAAAGACCTTTTACCTATGGCCCAGTTATCTGTGGGTTTCTAATGACATAAGAATACTACGGTGCCACAGAACCAAGATTGCATAACTCACAACGTTCCTGTTCCTGACAGAACCAAAGCTGGCCATACTCATTAGATAACTATAGTTGATGGATCTGATGTGTAGGGGTCCAATAAGAATATTATAGCACTACAGCCAAACATGTGTGATTTTATGTCCCTGTATCACCCTAGTATTCCTTAAAGTGATGAAATGAGACAACTATGTTACCTTAGTGACATGTCCAGTGTCATATCCCCACCTAGGGCGTCATGTATGTACGGGGCTGTGGCAGAAGTCTGGTGTCTTTTCAGCCCGAAAACTAGCACAGCCTTGTTCGCTCTATTTGCAACCAGGTGCACTCCAATATCAGGCGCACTACAAAGCGCCCACGGAACTTTGTAGTGCGCCTGAGATCGGGAGGCGTGTCACACTACAACAGTACGATTCTACACATTTATAGCTTCAGTACAGCAAATCCATGGCATTACTGCTGGAACAGGTAAACCACTTTTAAAGTGGTTTACCTGAGCCAGAAGTGTAGCTCAGAAGCTAGAAAGCGTTAAATCTATGACCCACCATAAAACAGGTTAATAGATTCAGGCGCATTCTACGCTACTAATGCACGCAATAAAATTGGCCCCTGGGCACCAAAAATCTTACATTTTGTCTCTAGTTGTTAGTGTATTTTGAATTTGCAAAACTTACTTTGTAAAACATGTTCATAAGGAGATGAATAGTAGGAATAGGTGAGCATTGATAATACCTGAGCTTAACTAGATGTCTACCACAGGTTGACTAAACACATCTGGGCAGTCAACATCTAAAGGCATGTTCACACAGTTTATTTGTGGGACATACTTCGGGGTGTAATTGCACTGCAATGCGCCTGAAATTAGGCTTGCAAATATGGTAAAATCATAGCACTTATTGAGTTCTATGATTTAATAGTATATTCCCCGACACGTACTGTGCACCTGGATGAAGAAGTGACATGGGAAAGTGAACGTGAATGGGGGCTGGGCTGGAGTGCTTTAAAAGTATGCACTAGCCAGCGCGTACCTCTAAAACAGCAGGCGTATAGCTGCGAACACAGTACGTGCCGCTACACGCAGTGTGTACCAGGCTTTGCTCTGCACAGAAGAGTGTGCAACTGTACACTAAATGTGATGCTGTGCAAGCGGAGAGCTGGCTGTCTGCATCCCTGCCTTCTCGATCTTTGTATATACTTCACTCCATAAGCGCTCTTTACAGGATAGCAGGAAGCCTCTGAGCCTCACGCAACCGCTGGGGCTAAATTAACTACTGATGCTGCTGAGTCTTATTAGATCAGCTCTTCAGTGACTTCAAGGTTCTGTATTTCCCCTGTACTTTACTTGTCACTGGGGCTAATATACGGGACAGTCACTCAAAGGTCTTTTTCTGACCTTATGGGAGGAAGGGTACATTATGTGAAATAAAACAATAATAAAAAAAGCACACCAAAAATAAAATTGTGGAGAAAAACACTCCCAAAACGCTACTTTTAGCCTCGCCCCTACAAACCTAAAACTTTATATCCCCTACATATAAATGTCCATGAAAAGTGACAAAATTACAAAACTTTTTTGCACTACGTTTGTTGTTAAAAAATTAATACAAAATTTTGAAAAACAGATGCTCTTCTACTCAAAAATTATATAATAAAAATAAAGCCTAAATAAAGGCAAAAAAATTATTAGGATAACAGCGAGAAAGCATTTTAGCTTTCAAAGTTGCAGGTACTAATGGAAAGGAAAAATGTACCTGGTCAGGAAGGGGGCCTGGCCCTGCCGGGAACTGGTTAAAGAGAACTGCTATCTGATCTGCTGAAGCATGTTATAGATCAGTAGGAGCTCAGCAGATTGATAGCCTTATTTCATTCATTTAATAATCCTGTTTATTATGGATTGAAGAGTTCAGTAAGGGGTCTTATCAGTGATTGACAGCAATCTCTATATGCACACTCATACAAGGAAGGCTGTCAACCACTGAAGACACTGCCTACTGGACTCCTTAACCCAGAATAAGCAAGAATTGAATTAAATAAAATATAACTTATGCTGACTCTCTGCATACAAAACTATACATCAATCTGCTCAGATCCTTCTTACCTATAACACGCTACCAGCAGATCAGATAGTTTGTTCAATGTGACAGGTTCCATTTAATCCAACATTTTTTAATCACTATATCGACTAAACAGTTTGGACAAATAACTTTTTAGACACCACAAAATAATACTGTACTAGCTAAGTGTCCATTGTGTCTCCTGATGTCTGTAAGAGACTAGGTCTGTTCTAGCTTTCAACTAATAAAAAACTGGACCAACCCTGTAAACGCACTAAAAACAATGGGACCTATGTATGAAAAACATGTCTTGCAGTAAGACTGTCTTTGTTAGCAACCAATCAGATCTCAGCTTTTTTTCCCCAGAGCACTATATAAAATGAAACCTGAGCTCTGATTGGTTGCTAATGGCATACATAAGCCCCAATGAGTTTTTCCTGAAGCATATTTGGACTTATGTATGGTGTTTTTTACTGGAGTTTTTTTAGCCTAGGCTTCTGTGTGTATTGAGGTCACCTTGCCATTGGTAGATGGACATTTACAGTTTTGATCAAAAACGTACACTAGGAACCTCAAAATTTTCATATTTACCAAAGTAGCAGAAATGCTTTTACAAAAAATTCCTGTCCCCTTGTTTTTTAGTGCTTGTAGAGTGCTGCTGATATTGTTGTGTTTGCATTGCTTATTGCTTATTTTTCAAAATGGATGTGTTGACCACATTTTGTTTTTAGGCTTCTGTGTCGGACTTAAATTATGCTAGAAAAAAATATATGTTACAGGTAAAATAAATTAAACAAAGACCAAAAACACTTTTAAAAAATGCAAGAGAAATAGAAAAATGCTTGAAGTTTATGGTGTCTTTTACAAGCAATACAAAATAGAAAAAAATTGAGGCTGCAAGGAATTTTACAAAAAAAGAAATTGTAATTACTCCTTAAGTAGTAAAATACACTATTACTTTCAGTTGGTCGTGGCCATGACAAAATTGATAATTCTTCTTATAGCAGTAACAATGGTTTAAAAAGATGTTCCCTTTCATTAAGGAAATTAATCTATATCTTGCACCTCTGAAGGCTGGCATTCTTTTCATAGAACTAACTTGTCTTGAAAGGTTTTGTGTGATAAAGAGCATTCATGCAAAACATCTCTCGTATTCAGAAGAACATATTTAACGCCCAGGTTTTTCTTTCACTATAGCTATTGACTTCCAGCTCAACAGACTAATTACTAACCATTAGGTGTCATTGTTATACAAACAAATGGTAACTGCACACAACATGCAATTCATAGAGCCAGAAAAGGCCTGTGAATCCAGACTTTACAAATTGCTGGAAATGATACATATGTATCCATCATCAACAGGACCAACATGACTGGACAAAGAAATAAGGTAGTTATAGATTGCCTTGGTCTCCAAAGGATTATCTAGGCAGGTGTTAACAAGGAGGAGCTACTAGAAAATAAAAAAAGGTACTAATATGACTTGTAAGGGCTCATGCTCACAGCAGTATGTCAGCAGATAGAGTCATTTCTGCTCTTGACGACAAATTTACAGCTGCTCCATGGGCAAATGTATGTGGCCTCCAAATTGCACCATTTTAGGAAGCTATTACCTTATAAAAATAATACTTCCAGGGAAGAAAGCATCTGTAATACTATGTCCGACGCAACAAGCTATTTTTTTTTACAAATTCCATATTCATCAGGTCACTAAAAACATTAATGGGGTTTGCATTATAGCTTGATGAAATTCTGTATACTTACAGGTGCTTCTCAATAAATTAGAATATCAGCCAAAAGTTTTTTTTTTCAATAATTCAATTCAAAAAGTGAAACTCATATATTATATAGAACATTATGTCATTTATATCAACATTATATCAAGTTTTTTTTTTCAGTAATTCAATTCAAAAAGTGAAACTCATATATTATATAGAACATTATATCATTACAAGCACAGTGAACTTTTTTAAGTGTTTATTTATGTTAAAGTGGTTTTCTCGCTACAAAGTTCATATCTCTAATAATGGGTACAGTAAAAATAAGCACTTTTGCAATTGGTTTGCATTACCTAGGTCGCTTACTATAGCAGATATGAGCTTTTCTGTGTATCTAAAGCTATTTCTGCAGCTGCTGGACGGGACACTCCCCCTTTCTCTGTGATTGGCTGATTGATATGTCATTCAGCCTGTTTGGACATGCCCCCGGATGGGAAACGCCCCCTGTGCTGTGATTGGCTGCCTGCACTCCCCTCTGAGCTGTGTAAATCAAAAGTGAAACTAACTGCCTGAGAGGGCTGCTGGCTCTACACTCATCTCCCAGCTCTAAGGTGAATAATCTTGGTAATTACTGACCATCTAGCTGATAGATTCACTCTCCCCTCAAATAGCACAGTATTATACCCTGTGCTCTCCCCATATAACACAGCCTTATACAGTCGGCTCTACCTCCTACCTGATAACAGAGGGGGAAGAGGGGGGGGAGGGCAGAGTGCATTCCTCACACTTGCTTCAGCAGTTCAGGCTGTGTGTATAACTGATTACACCATTAGGCCGTGTTCACACGGCTTATTCACGGCGGATTTGTGAGCCGGATTGCGCTCGCAAATCTGGCGTGAATAAGGGGCGGGGCCGGAGCGCGGCGGGGGAGCCGCTCCCTGGCCCCATAGACTGTCATTATCTACAGCGCGTACGCGCCGTAAATAATGTGCATGTCACTTTCTCCCCCCGCGGCGGATTCGCCGAGCGGGGAGGAGCGACGGAATCCACTGTTCTCTATGAGAGCAGTGGATTACCGTAATTACTCCGACGGATTGGCGCCTTACTGCAGCGCAAATCCGGCGCGGAGTACGGCGCCACTCCGCGGACAAATACACCGTGTGAACGAGGCCTTACAGTGATCTGGTTATAGCAATACAGAGGCTCTGGTTATAATGAGCTTGTGCAGCCTCTAGTCGAGAGCTCTGCAGGCATGAGAAGCAGAACAGGAGGGCTGCAGAGCTGACGTCCTCTCTCTTCCCCTGCTTTACACAGAATGATGATGTCACAACTCTTCAGTGAGGAGAGAATCGCCTCCTGAGAGGAGAGACTCGCCCCTGTATTTGAAGTTGAAACAGATAGAAACAGCTCAAGTCTGCGAAAGCTTCAAACGATAAAACCTCTTTAATATTGATGATTATGGTTTACAGCCAAGGAAAACCCAAAAGTCATTATCTCAGAAAATTAGAATAATTAACCCAAAACACCTGCAAAGGCTTTCTAAGTGTTTTAGTCTGGTTCAGTAGGCAACACAATCATGGGGAAGACTGCTGACTTGACAGATGTCCAGAAGGCAATCACTGACACACTCCACAAGGAGGGTAAGCCACAAAAGGTCATTGCTAAAGAAGCTGGCTGTTCACAGATTGCTGTATCAAAGCATATTAATAGAAATTTGAGTGGAAGAAAAAAGTGTGATAGAAAAAGGTGCACAAGCAACCGGGATAACCGCTGCCTTCATAGGATTGTTGAGAAAAGGCCATTCACAAATTTGGGGGAGATTCATAAGGAGTGGACTGCTGCTGGAGTCAGTGCTTCAAGAGCCACCACACACAGACAAGTGTTGCATTCCATGTGTCAAGCCACTCATGACCAATAGACAACGCCAGAGGCATTTTACCTGGGCCAAGGAGAAAAAGAACTGGACTGTTGCTCAGTGGTCCAAGGTGTTGTTTTCAGATGAAAGTAAATTTTGCATTTCATTTGGAAATCAAGGTCCCAGATGAAGAGTGGAGAGACACAATCCAAGCTGCTTGAGGTCTAGTGTGAAGTTTCCACAATCAGTGATGGTTTTGCACTTCATGCTGCCGTCTGCCGACAAGCTTTTTGGAGATGGAATTTTCATTTTCCAGCAGGACCCGGCACCTGTCCACACTGCCAAAAATACCAATACCTGGTTTAATAACCACAGTATCACTGTGCTTGATTGGCCAGCAAACTCGCCAGACCTTAACCTCATATAGAATCTATGGGGTATGGTCAAGAGGGAGATGAGAGATACCAGACCCAACAATGCAGATGAGCTGAAGGCTGCTATCAAAGCAACCTTGGCTTCCATAACTCCTCTGCAGTGCCACTGGCTGATTGCCTCAATGCCACGCCACATTAATGCAGTCATTCATGCAAAATGAGCCCCAACCAAGTATAGAGTGCATTTACTGTACACACTTTTCATTTGACCAACATTTCTGTGTTCCAAAAATTTTTCACAGTAGGTTTTAAATAATATTCAAATTTTCTGAGATAATGACTTTTGGGTTTTCCTTGGCTGTAAGTCATAATAATCAATATTAACATAAATAAACAATTGAAAAAGTTCGCCCTCTTTGTAATGACTCTATATAATATATGAGTTTTTTAATTGAATTGCTGAAAAAAACCAACTTTTGGCTGATATTCTAATTTATTGAGAAGCACCTGTAGAATAAATTACTTCCAAATAGGATATTCATACCCTGTTAGGTAATACAGGTCCTGTTAGGGTAATAACAATTCAGCAGTGACTTCATTAGTGGACCTGCAGTGGGATTCCTCAGGATCATCTAGTCATTGGAGGATCTGCTACATAAACTGGGGTTGTCCAAACCAAACTTTCTCCCCCTTAGGTAGCCCTGGATTTAAGTGAGTGTAAAAACATGTTTATCATTCTGTAATGTTACGCCATGCTAGTATTGTGAAGCTCATAATGGTGAAAGGTCTGGTGGATTGCTGCATGCAGTAGTGCTTCCATACCCTATCAGAGTAGCTGGCATCATGAAATCAGTTGCCCTGGATGCCAACTTACAGGAGAAGGTGTCAACATCAGTGGGGACTGTGGATAGTGTCCTGCTCTGAATTGAAGGTGAGCTTTCTGTGGCTGAACGCTATGCCACATTAAAGGGTTGGGGACAGAGGCAAGTGCTTGAAGAGAGCGTGTGAGGGAAAGCACCTGGCAGAAGCTATGTAGAGGAGAGTTCTGAATTTAGCTGCTGTAAAACTGTTGATGTAAACTAGAGGTGGGACCAATAGATCCATAGGACCAGAGGAGTGCGCATTCCAAGAAAGCTACCAGGTTTTTGGAGAAAAAGTCTGAAAGAGGCTGTAAGAGGGTGGTAGTCAAAGTTGGCATATTGTATGCCAAAGATAAGCCAGTCCATGCAGAAAACCATCAAATAATAAGAACTGGCTGCCCATTGGCCTAGGGAAGAAATAACTTAAATAGAGTATAGGGTACTGGTGTTACAGGAGTAGAGATGAGTCTCCAGGTACAAGAAGGTACAAGTGGCACCTTCTACTATTGTCTGCCAGAACTTGTATCGTATGAAAAAACATATCTACAACAAGTTCAAGTAAGAGTAGAGCTGTGGTATTACTATTTTTCCAGGTTGCTAATAAGTGATTTTCTTGGAAACAGTACTCTTGTCTAAAAGGACTTGGACTCTGGTAGTGTTGAGTGGCACTACCATACTCTGGTAATGTTGAGTGGCATACACATATGTAAGTATGCAGCTGTTGGTGGTCAGGAGAGAATTCTTTAACAGTGACTTGAGATACACTTAAAGGGGTTGTTGCACCATGCAGTTTCACAGAGCCACAGCCAGCTTCAGACTCACACTTCCTGGTTAGGTTGTGAGTGGTTCTATAGCAGTGATTGGCATATCAGCTCTGCAATTCCTAGCTGATCCTGTTAAAATTAGATGAATGCAGGAGGTTTATTATTTGTAATGCACAAATCTACAGAGCTCTAAGGGTTGATACTTGTAATTAACTTAGGTAAACAAGCTGTACTAGAGACTCAGCAGGGAGTAACCCACCATGATTGGACAACAGCTTTGAGAAATCAGATAAAAGAAAGAGGAGGGAGAGGTGATCGCTAACCAAAAAAAAACTTGTGTACACTAGTGGTAGATAAAATCAGGTCCACAATGTATTTGGTAACAGTCTTCATTTACCTTTACCTACATGATAAAAGCTTATCAGTGTGGTAAGAAACCCCTTTTAAGCAGTTTTGGGTAATTCCACACGGCCTGGTCTACAGACAGTTTTTCAGGCGGTTTTTGGATTTGAAAACCATCTGAAAACCGACTGTCAACCATCCCCATAGACTTCAATAGAAAATCCGAGATGTAGTCTGCACAGCTCGGATTTTCTTATGGTCGGATTTTAAATCCAAAAACTGTCCAAAAAACTTGGAACATGCACATTCGTCCACACGGTTTTCAGGCGGAATATGTACTGTTTAATGGTTAAGGTGCACGGCCGAATCCACATACTGCGAACAGAACTGTCCCCCAAAGTCATCCAAAAGACGATAAAATACCAACCGGATTCTTTAAACAACATTTTATCACTGCCGTGTGGCCATACCCTTCTTCTATTTTTAACTCCTTTTTGGTGGTAAACAATATCAATAGGTAACAAATGTTAGATACTACTACTCTTCCCATGTATTTCATATCTTTCCCATAAATGCCTATTCATTGAAGTCTTTTTCTAATACATGCTTTACATTCGGCTATCAAACTTATTCTAGAAGATCAATGTTTGTTTCATAAAATGGACCTCTGTAGTCTTATTAAAGGGGTATTCCATATCTCACACAATTATGGCATATCGATAAGATAAGCCATCAATGTGTGAAAGGTGCAAGTCCAAATTCTAGGACCCACATGCATCGTAAGAACGGGCTCTTGAAAGTGTGTTTAATACAGAGAGTAGGTTGTGCTTGCACACTGCTCTCCATTCTGTTCTATCTTCTCTCTGCTTGGCTATACTTAAAACTACCATAGCAAATAATGGAGAGTAGTACGCAAGTGCAACAGACTCTTAGGGCCACATGTATGAAAACTGTCTATGTCTAAGACTTTCCTTGTTGCCCATAGCAACCAATAAGAGTTCCCCTTGAAAGGGGTGCTCTGATTGGTTGCTATGGGCAACAAAGAAAGTCTTAGACCAAGACAGTTTTCATACATGTTCCCCTTAGTTCAGAACAGAAACTTTCAGGGCCTCATCCCCATCTTTGCTGTACTGTACATAAGGCTACTTTCAGACTTTGCTGAAGTGTATGTTTATGGCGGGGAAGCTCATGGTGATACATCAAACATATCCGTAAGACCCCACTAACCTGGCGGAAGCCAAAAGCGCATTGTGCTGGTATGCATCAGTATTCATTTTTTTCTGTATGGAATAGTGCAGAAGACTGTATTACATATAGAATCGTCCTGTAAAAAAAGTTAGGCTGTATGGCATACATCTTTTTACATTGGAACTTATGGGAGGCTATGACTATTCAGTGGCATCTATTGGAGGTATACACTGGAGGAATACAGGATTTCTTCCTAAAAAACAATTCTCACGAACATTAGTCCTAGCTATACATCTCTAAATTTTGAAAATTCATAGTACAAAAAATTGAGATTAAAGGGGTTGTCCATTTTTATAATTTTTTATTATGTTTATAATAGGAAATTATAATTTTTTTAATTTACATCTAAAATTCTGCTCCTGCACCTCTTCTATACCAATGCAGAAGCCTCTGTCTAGAAAGTAAAAATAATGGTATAGCCTGCATTCCTATCCATAGTAATGGCTCCCATGGAGTAAACATTGCCCCCAGGCATTCAGTTACCAGCAGGGCAATAGGATCTCTATGAATTATGGTGACATTATTATTCTTGATATGATTATTCTAGCAACTTTATCCCTGTGTGGATTTACTTGTATAGTTGTTGTCTTTGTAGTTGATGTCATATTCTTACTAAATTTAGCTGTAGGGAAAAAAAAACAGAAAGATGAGACGTGAAGAATGTGCGAACGGCTTCTCCACAGACACTGACACGATAAGACACTGGAGGTAGTAACACTGGAGACGTTCTGCTCCTCAGTGAACTTCTGCTAGACAGTGTTACCTGGATGCCAGGGTTCACATAACGTAAGTGGTGGTCACATGACTCCATACATTTACTCCACAGCAGCCATTACTATTTTTTTATTTTCTAGATAAAAGTCGGGCTCAAAATTTTAACAGGTTTTGTGAATACAGTGGAATGTAGAAAAGGGGTAGATTTCCATTATAGATGTAAAGTAAATTTTTTCAAACACAGATGAATGAAGCATTCATAAATGGACAACCCCTTTAAGCATCACGTTTTGAGAGCTGAGATAAAATTGACCAAATTCCCGCTTTAAAACAGTTACAAAAATGCAATACACCCATTTATCTATCTCAGGGCACAGTCTAGAATTTTTTTTTAGACTTTTTTTTTTTTTTTTTACAGACTTGAAGAATGCACTTGTTAAGCAATCGTCTTACAATTTTAGCATAGCGTCCTTAGGTGGTCACATGTCTCTGCCATTAAGTGGAGTATAACAGGATACCTGTTGCAGACATGCCACCGAACACTGGGTATTGGGGGGAGGCAACTATTTTGCATTGGTAGCCATAGGTTGCTGACACATGTAGCTAGTATGGCGGCTATGCAGCTAAATAAGGGTTTCCTTTCATGGGACAGCTTTAGAGTTGGGTGGGTATCCGTTCCCACATTCCAGGAGAGGCTTTTGGCAGGTCCCTGGAGGCCTATAAAAAGTCTGGTACTCCAGTTAATCGAGGTGTGACTTGCTACCTGCATGGAGCTAAAAAAGTGGAGGGGGCTCTGGCCTCCATTCGGAGACTGGGTAAAGTGGGAAAGGGTTTTGTGGGTCTGGATGATAGGTCCAGACCCCTGATGGACACTGTCTGTACATGTGTATTTAGTGGCTAGATGGTCGAGCCACTACGGTTTATGTGACTGCTGTGAATCTGTACCTTTATCCTGTGTTGGGTTAAATAAAGCTGGCTGAGGCCAGTTTTGGACAGAAACTATGTGGTCCGCAGGGGCGTAGCTATAGTGAGTGCAGAGATAGCCGTCACTACCGGGCCCTGAAGTCTGAGAGGTCCCAAGAGCCTTTCTGCCTCATAAGAAGACACCAGTATTGTAAATCGCACATGGTAACTGGGGGCCACATTTCACTTTTTGCACTAGAGCTCAAGACTTGAAGTTATGCCTCTGGTGCTCCATGGGATGTATGTGCCAGAACCGTTTACCAAAAGCCACTATCCGTGAGCTGAGTAACCCTGTGATGGTCCAAGATGGTGGCTGGACCAGAGTGAGGCTCACGCAATGCACCCAACTTCTTAAGATTTTTCCAATATACCTAATGAATACCCCAAAATACTGCCATAAGGATGATTTCACACAGCGCAGTTTTGGTGCAGTTTTAACTGCGCTCCAATTAAACTGCCTTTATTACCAGCAAGCTTTTTTCACTTCTCTAAATTTTTTGGAAACATAGTAATCAATTAGTGTGTTTGTAATCCACAATACATCAAACACAGTTATTGACTACTTAGGGTGCTTTCACACCGTGCGTTTATGGTGCGTTTTGATGCGTTTTTTCAATTAATGCTGTACATTGCTGCACAAAAATCGCGGTAATTGCCGCGAATTTACTGTGATTTATGCCGCGATTTTTGTACAGCAATGTACAGCATTAATTGCTGTGCCTTCCTGCACAAAAAAACGCATTGAAAAAACGCATCAAAAACGCACCAAAAACGCACCGTGTGAAAGCACCCTTACTTGAAACACCTTTCTGAACAATTTAGACAACTAAAAGAAGCTCGCTAGTAATAAAGGCAGTTTAATTGGAGCACAGTTAAAACTGCACCAAAACTGCGCTGTGTGAAAGCACCCTAAGACACACTAAAGGCATGTTCACATGGCTTAAAATGGGCGGCCGTAATTACGGCCGAGTGAAATTACGGCGAATTCATTACGGTAATTCACAGTTCTCATAGAGAACTATGGATTACGTCTCCTCTCCCCGCCCGACATGTGAATTACTAGCGGCGTATACGAAGTGCCGGCCCCCTGCTCAGTCCCCCGCACCCGCCCCGCCCCCGGTCACACGGCGTAATTGCGGGGTGTAATTACGCCCTGCAAATACACCTTGTGAACATAGCCTAACCGATATCTGTTCCAACATCACAACTGCTGTTATGGCCACCAACAGCCACAACAGAAGTTTACACTGTGGTCCTGTTTTAGTGATTACACATTCTGATGTTCACCTTGTGGTTTCAATCACATATCTACTGATATTCTGTAACTATACATTGGCTGCTCATAAGTAGACAAAATAACATTCTCCGCACCAATGTGCTACATTTTATTAAAAAAATGGGATAATTAAATCTCACTGAACTCTGATATCTGCAAGGCTTTGTACTACTGACCTGACTTCTGTTCTTAACAGGTATGACAGATCAATTTCAAAGAAATCCCCACGAATCCTGATGGGTCTCATTGACTCATAAAGGGTTTTTGTTAGGTCTCCTACAGGGTTCTGGTGTTTTTTATGGCTAGAATAGTGCTGCCGACGCTGCTGTTCTTGCTCTGTAAAGCACAGGATAGCTACAGTAGAACCAGATTGTGAGGTTTATGTGACTGATTTCAGTCTGTGTACAGCAGTACCGAATATGTTGCTGTCATACAAGTCATGAGAAATGAATGCATTACAGCTCTTACTATGCATTGTATGCATACATGTAGTTTTTGAGTACCATGTCAGTGTCCTGGTCAGAAAAAGTTAAAGGGCCAGTAATTAATGTCTTCTGCCTGGCACTGTCGACCTCTGGTTGCCAATGTCTCTCCATTTGGCACAAAGGTACAAACAGGCTCGTCGAAGTTGTGAAAATTGCTGCATTGTTTTTAAAAACACGAGTCTACATTTTTGGGAAAGCGACTTCCATCTGATTACATTTGTCTCCAATTAATCTCCAAGCACACAGCGAGCTGCAGCTGCATGTACAGGCAAATTGGAAAAATCTGTGACGTGGGGGAAGGGAGAAAGTCTGTGTGTGGCATTGCAAGACCTCAGTGATTCACTGGCTGCCCTCCCTCCCTCCCCCACCCCACCCCTGCCGCAAGCTTGGAAAAAGAAAGCGTAAAAGAAATATAAAACGTAGTGGGAGAGTGAAAGGGGGAGAGGAGAAGGCCCAAACTCTGCAGAAAGGAGAGAGAGAGAAAAGGATGAAAATAAAAGCGTTTTCAGGGCATTTTAATGCCTGCTATTGCCATGTCAGAGCTTGTCTGGTACCATTGTGATCCTGCTCAGTGAATAAAGGAAAAAACTAGAGGGGAAGGGGCAGCTTTACAGGACAGGGGAAAGGTTAAGGCAAAAAGGAAACTAAAGTTGAAGAATATTAAAACAGGCTATTTTTACGCACAGTTTTTTTGCAGA
The DNA here is from genome assembly GCA_025379985.1 of Phyllomedusa bahiana. Classification (NCBI taxonomy): domain Eukaryota; kingdom Metazoa; phylum Chordata; class Amphibia; order Anura; family Hylidae; genus Phyllomedusa; species Phyllomedusa bahiana. The sequence goes on along the minus strand of JAODAL010001038.1, from coordinate 108,175 downwards.
GTTTTGGCTTGTAATAAACATCATGGCTTTGATTCATTTTTTACAGGTGTTTCGTGGTGTGTTTTTTTTTATTCCCCAAAAATTTTAAATACATTTTGTTTCAGGTGTTTCTTCAAAGTTTAAAAGAAAGTGCAAAAAAAAAAAAATGTAGCATTTACATAGAGCATACGATGATCTGAAAAACTGCAGTGGACCAACGGCCTCATGTATGAATACTGTCTAGGTCTAAGGGTATGTTCACACAACGTATTGCGGTGTGTACTGTTAGTGCCACAATATGCTGGGTATTTTAGAAGTACATGCTGGCCAGATCGTACTTCTAAAGTGCTGACAGCTGGTTCCCATTGACTTGGGAAGAAGTGGCATGTCAATTCTTTCCTCTAGCGTGTATTGTATGCTGGGGAAAATGGAAGGTAATCATAGCTCTCAACAAGAGCTATGAATTATATTTGAGGGGCGTAATTCGGGTGTATTGAAGTGCAATTATGCGTCAAATTACGTCCCGCAAATACATCATGTGAACATACCTTAAGACTTTCTTTGTGGCCCATAGCAACCAGAGCTCCCCTTTAATTTCATATAGTGCTCTGCAAAAATTAAAAGGGAGCTCTAATTGGTTGCTATGGGCAACAAAGAAAGTATTTGACCTAAACAGTTTTTTTTCTTTAAATATTGTTCGGGGTGCACTTTATATTCTACTCTTAGTTTAAAGCTACCATTTGGCGGTTTTTGAAAAAAAAATATTGGTAAAACTCTAGAAAATACACAGTGAAACGTTAAAGAGTAGCTTAAAGGGATATTCCCACCATAGACATCGATTGCATTGCACCCCAAAACCTCTCCATTTTGAACAGGCAGGTGGTCAGAACTTTCTCATCGATTTCAATGTGAGTTCAATGTGATTTCATGGTTTCAGAGCTTGTTCTCAAGATAGTTGCTGGTCTCGGAGCTGAGAACCACACCTATCAGGGATTAATAGCATATCCTATCGATTTGCCATCAATATCTGTGGCAGGCCAAATCCCTTTAACACATCTGCTTAACACACTGATGGTGCCCCTGACGGTAGTATTTTGCATTGTGCCCTACAAGTTATGCTTCTGCCACAAACTAAAATACCTCCTGACGAGTTCTCTTGTGAAATTGTACCTTACATTGCAGTTAAAGGGACCCTGTCACATAGGTTATGCCCTCCTTGCTGAGGACAGCACAAGCTAGTGTCAGACCTGCTGTTTCCAGCGCTGTGTCCTTTATTCTGTAAGATGCTGTAGTTTTAGAGCATTTACCCCTCAAATCTTATTCATGAGCAAGTGTTAGCCCCGCCCACCAAAGGCTAGCCTCGCCCACATGGCAGTTATTCTCATGTTTCTATCTATTCAAAGTAATCGGTTTATCATTTGAGGTTGGCGAAGTTAGCCTCAGATGGGCGGGGTTTGGAAAAAACGGACTCTTTGAATGACTTTTCTGGCTGAAAACTGCAGATTTGAGCATTAAATACTCGAAAACTCCAGCATCTTACAGAATAAGGGACACAGCGCTGGAAACAGCATGTCTGACACTAGCTTGTGCTGTCCTCAGCAAGGAGGGCATAACCTATGTGACAGGTTCCCTTTAAGCAGGGGCCAATAATTAAATGGGCAGTTAGTGAACCAATATGATAGTTCACTTAGGGAGGGCATCAGGATGGTAATTTCATGGTCTAGAAAATTGATACTAAGAAGAGGATGTCTGTGTCTGCCTGTTGCTGTTCCTGACATGAAGATGCTCCAGAATTGTTATTTCAGGAGATGTCAAAGGTGTTCCTTAAATTAAAGGGGTGTTCCAACAGTTCAAAATGCTCATTGGTCTGTCGAGGTATGATGAGAAATAGAGGACAAGAGAAGTACTTACCTACTGGACGCTGTTGCTCCCTCGCTGTGGCAGTCCTGGTGATCCTGGCTGGAGCTGTGAATGTTCATCATTCACATGGCAGGTGCTGCCAATCACAGGCCACACTGGTCATGTGCATGTGAAAGTTGTCCTCCCCTCTCCCTCTCTGCACACTGCAAGGGTAGCACAGGAGGAGTGTGCTGTGTTTGCAGAGGAGAGAGTGATGGCCACCATCACAAATCAGCCTACTTCAGCAAAGCTAAACTAATAAACTAAGCCTGACCTCCTGAACACCTTGGGGCGACATGTATGAATGGGGCTGCGCCAGATATCTGGCGACTTTTCAGCGCATCAGGTGCAGTACAGGGTGCCTGCAGCACTTTGTAATCCGCCTGACTAGTGCGGGAGGTGGGGCGCACTAGAACTGTACGAAGCTATAGATTTATAGCTTCGCTACAGCAATTCCAGGAGCATTACTGCTAGAACAGGTAAACCACTTTCATAGTGGTTTACCTGAGCCAAAAGTGTTGTTTCTGCACTAGAATGCGCCTGATTTATGACCTGCAGTAGACCGCGTTCATAAATCAGGCGCATTCTACACTATTTATATGCACATAAAAATTTGCGTCCAAGCACCATAAATCATACATGTCGCCCCTTATCATCTTTGTAATCAGTCATAGCATCATAGGATAGAAGAGCCCTGCGGCGATCCTGTGTAAAGTTAAAGTGGAATCCAAAGATCCAAATATTGATTCTTTCAGATTGGCTGTTTGAATGTTTCAGTCACTTAAAAACGATATTGCTGGAATACTTTGCACATCCATTGCTAAATGTACTGTATGAATGTGTATGCAGCAGTGTGAACAATGAAGACAGTGTTCATTCGACTACAGCATCCCCTCTAAAAATCTGATCAGCTTGCTCACCAAAATCATAAGATTTGCAATAAATTTTGGGATCTCAGAAAACCTCTTCATGTTAGGGCCTATTGTATCTAATTGTTCCAGTGTTTAATCTTCCATTACTAGGTTCAGTATGTGAGTTTCAACTAACAGGTTATGCCTGGATTTCTGGTAGTTTAATGTTCCAGTGTGTAATTGTTCATTACTAGATTTTGTTGGGGCTTGTAGAACATTATCGTTCACTATGTGATTAGCCATTACTTGGTTCTGCTAGAACTTGTCATAACCCAATATTCCAGTGTGTAAGTATCCAGAAGTCCAGGTTATGCCTGGACGTCTTGTAGTTCAGAATTCTAGTGTGTAATTGTCTATTACTAGGTTCTGCTGCTGCTTGTAATGCCCCGATATTCCAATGTGTAAGGCCATGTTCACACGGCGTTTTTGGACGAGGTTTTCGGAGAGTTTCCTGGACCAAAACGCTTCCAAAACACCACCAGTTCATTTCATTGATTCCTATGTGAAACCTCGTTGTAGTTCACACACGACGAGGGTTTTACACGCGTCTTTGGAAGTAATGAAAAAGAAGTGTCATGTCAATTCTTGAAGTGCGTTGCAGGCGTGTTGCAGGTGCGGTTTTCAGCACGGTTTTTAGCGTGGTTTTGGGGCATTTTCAGCGCGGTTTTCGCCGCGGTTTTTGTCCTGGCTATTCATTTGTATGGGTTAAAACCTCGGCGAAAACCTGATCCAAAACCTGATCTAAAACCTGATCAAAGCCTCGTCAAAAACCTCATCTGAAGAAACGTGTTTCAGGCGAGGTTTTGATGTGGTTTGATTGAGGTTTTGGGTGAGGAAACGCTCCGAAAACCTCGTCCAAAACCTTGTCCAAAAACACTGTGTGAACATGCCCTTAGTATTCACTAATAGGTTGTGCTTGGACTTCTTGTAGTTCAGTGTTCCATTGTATAATTGTCCATTGTCCCAGGTTCTGCTGGAACTTGTAGAACATTATTGTTCGCTATGTAATTAGCCATTACTTGTTTATACTGGTACTTGTTATGCCCCAATGTTCCAATGTGTAATTAACCACCACCAGGTTTTGCCTGGAGTTGTTGTACAAGTGTCCCAGGGTGTAATCAGGGATGTCATCAGTAATTTTAGGGCCCCATACAGCCAAAGTATTTGGGCCCTGTGCCCATTACCAGCTACTATCTTGCACTGTCAAAAGCCCCTTTTTGACCAGGGCCCCAACAGTACTGTTAATACTGCCCTAATGGCACCAATGGGTGTAATTATCCATGTTAGTTTTTCCCCAGGAATATGTAATATATCATTCTATGTCTTGCCTATGTTCCTCTGCAGCTCCTCTTCAAGATCTCAGCTACAAAAATGATAAGGGGCAACAATGAAGGACAATATCAGCAATTTAATCATAGACGCAGGACAAGGTCATAAACCTGTTAGCACAAGACAGGTGTTGTTGACTATAGAAATTACATTGTAGAGTGCTGGTGTGGTAGGGAGAGGGACCTAATTTTGGGGAACAGCCCCAGGCCAACTGTCTACTTAATCCGGTAGTAGGGTCAAGGATCCTAAATGTCATGTGCATAAGGCCATATACTTTTATGTTTTTCAGGACTAACTCCTGGCATTTGTTATTAAAAAAAATCACTCGGAGCAATGTGAAGTCACACCCCACTATTAGCGGATTGTTCAAGGACTTGTATTTGTGATAAAGTCAAGCCAATTGCATCAGATCTTCAATGACAAATAAGGGAGTCAGATTTGGACACCCAGAGAAGGTCATGTGGAAAAGTGTGCGATAGACTGTAGTCTCTGTGCAAACTTCAGCGATATTATGACCTTGCTGAGTGTGTTGCACCTACTATAGCCCATTTGTCACTTAGGAAGGAGAATAGTCACTTCTACTAATTCTACATGTGCATGGGCTGCATTGTGTCTTTTGCGGCTTACATCACACTCTTAATGTCTTCACAACTGGATAGTGCTAAAGTGTAATAAAAGAGGATGGACTTGGTGAGAGTGAAAGTGGGATGTAATTCCCAGTAAAGAGCATTGAAAAAGTATAGCCTTTGTCATGCTAAATGTATACTTCTTGAGGTTTGAATTGCAAATGTTCATTAATTAGAAGTGAATGTGGTATACAGCCTTATTTGTACATCATTAAATAGGAAGTATCACTTCCCACACTTGGGACAGCAGCTGATCCTTTGCATTCCTTTTCCCTATTAAGTAGTATTTTCAAGTATCTGTAAATACATAGAAAGTAATTCTTTTAAATGTCCTTTGCAAAACACAGCCATGCAAAATACTGATTCCACCAACTAATGACTAGAAGACAGCCTTTATACCATTGTTGGATTATATGTGGTCCTAAGTATACATAGCAATACGTTATGAAGTTTTAGAAATATTCAAATTACTAACTGGCAACTGTACAAGCACAAAAAGATCAATGATAAATATTAAAAATATTGCTTTTCATGACCTAAATAGCTTAATACATAGCAACATAGTAGATAAGGTTGGAAAAAGACACAGGTCTATTGAGTCCAACCTACAACTCTACAATGTTGATCCAAAGCGAGGCAAAAACCCCTGTGAGGCGGATGGTAGTTGTCCTATACAAGAGGAAAAATTCCTTCCCAACTCCAAATATGACAATCAGAATAATCCCTGGATCAACATTCTAGCGCCAGGATCAAATCCCATAAAAGTGATCATTCCCTTTCTTTTTTTTTTTTTTACCATTGCTTACATAGCCAATGTATTCCTCAAAACTGTACAAAAATGGTCACTGATCACATCTTTACTTGTTGCTATAAGTCAGTCCCGGTTTCTAAAATTTACCCCTGTCTAATTCAGTCGCTGATATAGCTAATATATCTTCCCCTGTTGTATAACATACAGTAACATTGATCACTTAGTTCACCTTTCACATATAGCTATGAGCCGACTGTTTGTGACAATGAGGAAGGCAGCGCTTGTGGCTCTCCTCCCAATTCACTTTCATGGGAGTTCCAAATAAAGCTGAGTGAGCATTCTTGGCTGTATTCAAAAAACCTGTAGAAAAGAATGGGGAGGAAAGCCACATGCACCTCCTTATTCTCACACATGGTTGGCTCATAGCTAGCTATGAGCCGACCTGTGAAGTGGGTGTTCCTTCATGGGAACATCCCTTTAAGAAGTAAAAAAAATAAGTGATATTTTATATATGAATTAATTAATTGAGAAATTTTAGGATTTTTTGCCACACAACAATTTAGTATTGTAACCATTGAGGCTCACAATATGATTGTCCAATCAGAGTTGCCAACCTTATTATTTTTTTATCCTGTACAATTTACCATAAAGTCAGGCGACAAAGATTATGAAATCTGTCTATAGCAGAGATGTACTGATATGAAACACATTAGCAGCATTCACTATAATCTGTAAAATGATGATTACAATCATAATAACCTGCCTAAGCTCTTAAAAAAAATCACAGGTGAATAATTTTTTTTATGTACACTGAAATAAAGTCCTCTACTTATATGGACTATACAGGAATTTACTGAGGGATAGCGACCTTGGGTGAACACAGTAGGGTCCATGTTAGTATGTTTTTGGAGTGTAAAAGATATCTGGGGTACCTGTAGGAAACTCACACAAACATAGAGAGAATATGCAAACCCCAAGTAAATGCCCTTGGTTGGCATCAAACCCAGTATCCCAGTACACCAACTTATTATTATTTTTATTATTATTATTATTATTATTATTATTATTATTTATTTTAGAGCGCCCTTGGTTCCAGAGCGCTGTACATTCAGTGGGGTTACAAACATAACATAAGTCAATCAAGTACAATGGTGACAATATGTAACATTCAACTTGCCCAGAGGGAGAGAGAACCCTGCCCGCGAAGGCTTACAATCTACAAGGAAGGGGGAAAGGGACAGAAGGTGAGGGGCAGACATGTTTGTGGAGGGTGTAGTGATAGCGGGGTTATTGTAGGTTATAGCAATCCTGAAGGGATGGGTTTTCAGGTTGCTTTTGAAGCTGGTGAAAGTGGAGGAGAGTCTGATGAGTTGGGGCAGTGAGTTCCAGAGAATGGGGGACGTACGGGAGAAGTCTTGGAGACGGTTGTGTGAGGAGCTGTTAAGAGGAGAGCAGAGAAGAAAGTCCTGTGAGGAGCGGAGATTGTGTGAGGGGAGATATCTGGAGATTAAGGTAGAGATGTATGGAGGGGAGAGGTTATGGAGAACTTTGTAGGTCATGGTTAGCAATTTGAAGTGAATTCGCTGGGCAATGGGTAGCCAGTGAAGGGATTGGCGGAGTGGAGAAGCAGAGGAGTAGCGAGGAGAGAGGTGGATAAGATGGGCAGCAGAGTTGAGGATGGATTGAAGGGGAACATAGCCCTGGATCCATTGGGCCTCATTTATCAAAACTGTCTAAAAGTAAAATTTTCTTTGTTGCCCATGGTAACCAATCAAAACTCAGCTTTTATTTTTGAAACAGCTGTGGAGAAATGAAAGCTAAGCCCTGATTGGTTGCTGTGGGCAACTAAGACATTCTTAGGCCTCGTTCACACGGCTTATTTCAGAACGTATTTACAACGGATTTCCGATGTAAATACGTTCTGAAATCAGTTGAAAATCAGTTGCACATAAGTGCCACTAAGTGTGGCACGTATTTGTAACTGATTTCCCGACGGATTCACCATCTACAATCATTGTAGGTGGTGAATCCGTCCGGAAAGAATTGAATGTCAATTGTTTTTCGCCCGGATTGCCGTCGTCAATCCGCGGCGGCAATCCGGAACGGAGTTTTGCGTCGTGTGAACGACGCGCCGTATTTTCTATTAAAATTTCAATAGAAAATAGGCTGTGACTTATTTTGGAGGATTTCCCGACGGATTGACGATCGTCAATCCGTCGGCAAATCCGTCCGAAATAAGCGTGTGAACCGAGGCCTTACTGTTAGACAGTTTTGATAAATCAGGCCCAGTATGTTTCGTGTAAATGACTGTCTCCTGACCTTTTGCTAATGTACTCTATTCCTACATTGCTAGTGTATAAAATGTTTTATTTAATTGTGGCTCAAGAAATTGCAGGTAAAGTATGTACAATAAAAAAAATAACTTTTATATGGAATATGAATACACTTTTTTTGACTTTCTAGTAGGATACAATATGTTAGATTATTATTGTCATAATATTACATAATGCCCAAAGGATGATAAAGGGAACCTGTCAAATGGTTTATACTGCCCTGCCTGGGAGCAGGAAATGATAGAGGGACAGAAGCTGAGCTCAGTGATATATAGGGTTATATGATAGAGGAGAGGAGCTGAGCTCTGTGATATATAGGGTTATATGATAGAGGAGAGAAGCTGAGCTCTGTGATATATAGGGTTGTATGATAGAGGGAGAGGAGCGAGCTCTGTGATATATAGGGTTATATGATAGAGGAGAGAAGCTGAGCTTCTGTGATTATAGGGTTGTTTGTTAGAGGGAGGGGAGCTGAGCTCTGTGATATATAGGGTTTATATGATAGAGGAGGGGAAGCTGAGCTCTGTGATATATGGGTTATTAAATAGAGGAGAGTAACTGAGCTATGTGATATATAGGGTTGTATGTTTAGAGGGAGAGGAGCTGAGCTCTGTGAATATAGGGTTATATGATAGTGGAGAGAAGCTGACCTCTGTGATATATAGGGTTATATGATAGAGGAGAGAAACTGAGCTCTGTGAGATATAGGATAATATGATAGAGGAAAAAAGCTGAGCTCTGTGATATACAGGGTTATATGATAGAGGAGATAAGCTGAGCTCTGTGATATATAGGGTTATGTGATAGAGGGAGAGAAGCTGAGCTCTGTGATATATAGGGTTATATGATAGAGGGAGAGGAGGGAGAGAAGCTGAGCTCTGTGATATATAGGGTTAAGTGATAGATGAGAGACGCTGAGCTCTGTGATATATAGGGTTAAGAGAAGCTGAGCTATGTGATATATAGGGTTATTTGATAGAGGACAGAAGTGACCTCTGTTGATATAAGGGTTATATATAGAGGGGAGAAAGCTGAGCTCTGTGATATTAGGGTTATTTTGTAATGGAAAGAAGCTGAGCTCTGTGTGATATATAGGGTTATATGATAGGGGGAGAGAAGCTGAGCTCTGTGATATATAGGGTTATATGATAGAGGAGATAGCTAAACTCTGGATATATAGGGTTATGTGATAGAGGACAAAGCTGACCTCGTGATATATAGGGTTATATGATAGAGGGAAGAAGCTGAGCTCTGTGATATTTAGGGTTAATGATAGGGGAAAGAAGCTGAGCTCTGTGATATAATAGGTTATATGATAGATGAGAAAGCTGAGCTCTGTAATATTTGGGTTTATATGATAGAGGAGAGAAGCTGAGCTCTGTGATATATAGGGTTATATGATAGAGGAGAGAAGCTGAGCTCTGTGATATATAGGGTTATATGATTGGGAGCAGAAATAAAAAGCAGAGAAAATTGTGAAAATGAAACTGAAAGTACTGTTTACCCCACCCACATTTAGTGATTGACAGATTGCTCTGTACACACTCTGATACAAGTAAAGCTGTCAATCATTGCATGTGGATGGGGTAAGCAGGACTCTGCTTTTTATTCAGAAATACTGCTCCAAATCACATAATTCTAAATATCACAGAGCTCAGCTTCTTTCCTTCTATCATTCCTATCATTCTATCATTTCCTTCTATCATTTTCGGAACTTAACTGTATATAGATGTATATAGAGGGTGGCAGGTCCATCCGAATTCTACATAAAACAACCCCATATTTATGTCACATGGATGGACCATTGTAAATCTAGCACTTCTTACCCTTCGTCTCACCCGTACATCCTAATAGATTGTAAGCTCTTGCGAGCAGGGCCCTCACACCTTGTGTCTCATCTGTAAGTAACTTTTCATTGTGCAATGTATGTCTTTCTATCTGTACCTACACCTTCCAATATAAATAAAGATTATTATTATTATTATTCTATCATATCCTCTTAGGCTATGTTCACATGGCTTAATTGCGGGACGTAATTACGCCCCGCAATTACGCCGTGTGGACGGGGGCGGGGGGGGAGCGGGGGAGTAAGCAGGGAGCCGGGAAATTGCCGGCCCATAGACAATCACTGTAGCGGCGGTTTACCCGCTAGAAAGTGACATGTGAATTATCTCCCCCGCCCGGGCGGGGAGAGGAGACGTAATCCATAGTTCTCTATGAGAACTGTGAATTACCGTAATGAATGGGCCGTTTTCGGCCCGTAATTGGCGCACTTCGGCGCGTAATTACGGACCGAAATACGGCCCATTTTAAGCCGTGTGAACATAGCCTTAGATAGGGTAACATAAACCAAATGAACAGGTTCCTTAAATGTATATTTGAACATGCAGCAACTACCGGTAATAACTTTTCCAGATTAGTCAGCCTGAATGAGACTGTATAGATCAGTGGTTCTCAACCTTTCTAATGCCGTGACCCCGCAATATAGTTCCTCATGTTGCGATGACCCCAAACCAAAAAATAATTTTGATTGGCTACTTCAAAACTGTAATTTTGCTACATGGGGGGTTACATAGTGTGACGCCTCTGAAACGGTACCTCTACATGTCACATACATATAAAAGGTACCACTCGAGCCGTTTACATAGATGTAACCTTATACAGGGGACTGTGATTGGTACATGGGGGGTTAACATATATGTGACCGCCTTGAGGCGGTACCTCTACATGTCCCCATACATATAAAGGTACCACTCAGAAGCCGTTTTCATAGATGTAACCTTATACAGGGGACTGTGGTGGTACATGGGGGGTTACATATATGTGACGCCTCTGACGGTCTATCTACATGTCACATACATATAAAGGGACCACTCAGAGCCGTTACATAGATGTAACCTTATACAGGGGGACTGTGAGTGGTACATGGGGGGTTACATATATGTGACGCCTCTGAGCGGTACCTCTACATGTCACATACATATAAAGGTGCCACTCAGAGCCGTTACATAGATGTAACCTTATACAGGGGACTGTGAGTAGTACATGGGGGGTTACATATATGTGACGCCTCTGAGCGGTACCTCTACATGTCACATACATATAAAGGTACCACTCCGAGCCGTTACATAGATGTAACCTTGTCCGGGGGGAGGCTGTGATGGCACATGAGGGGTTACATATGTGAACCCTCATGTGCCACTCACAGCCCCCCTATAAGGGGGGGGGGATAAATTTAATGTGTATATCATGTGATGGCTGTGTGTGGTACAAGTAACAGGTTAATAACACGTTACTTGTGCCACATACAGACATTACATGATGCAGTGGATGTGTGTGTGTGTGTGTTGAACACTAAATTACCTTGCAGCCAGGAACAGCTCTGCCGTACAGTGTCAGCGTTCTCTCTGCACTGAATACGGCAGGGCTGTTCCTGATGCTTGGTACATATTGTGGGCGCGTGATGCTGCACGCTTTCAGCGTCCTGCACGCACCGCCCACAAGGACCGGCGGAACGTAAGTCCGTCCTCGCCGCAGCGCCGCTCACAGGAGCGGCTCACTGAGCCACCAATGCTGCGAGTAACGGTAATTCAAACGCTGTGGGCGCCGCACTATGCAAGCAGCTGCAGGGAGGGGCGCAGCGGCGGCCACAGCGCTCCTCCCTGCAGCTATTAAGACCAGTGCGGCACCCTCTCAGCTCTCCGGCCGGCCGCCCTGCCCGGGCTAGGGGCGACCCCTGTGTTTTGGTCGTTCGACCCCCGCGGGGTCGCGACCCACAGGTTGAGAACCGCTGGTATAGATACATAATATATCACAGTTTTCCTAAAATCGGTAAAACGTATAACGTATCTGATTTTTGAATGATAAATAAGTTGTAGAAATACTAATACTAAACTACTATAATATTTAATACACAAATTGCATAATACATTTTCAGTGTAACATAATATGGATTGTTACACTACAGTTGACTATAACCAATGCCAACAATGACCACTGGAGCCTCTGGACAGTCCCCATGATCCAGAAGAATTGTCCCTTTACAATACAATTTCTCTTATTCCACATGCAATATAGCAATCTTACACATTTGTGTATGAGTTAAAAAAGGTTACTCCCAGGAATATACAGGGTGGATAACGACCACCATGAGTGGGTGTTGTAAACTGTTACACAACCCCCTCATAGCTGCCAAAGAAATTGAGGACCACAGGTGTGAACTGAAACAGGGGGTCAGACATAATGGCAAGGATGACATGTAGTGGACAAGGGCATGGGGTATGGCCAGAGGTCAGACAGAATTTTTTTCAGTATGTTAAAAATAGTCCTCATAAAAATTGTAAGGAGTATTTTTAGCCAGGAAACAGTATATCATTTGTGATATCTCAATTTAATAGCAAAATGGGTGGCAAATATTTAATGCATCCACTGTATGTAGAAAGACACTGCTAAAAATGCTGCTTTCAGTCCACAGTTTAGTGGAAATAGTACGGTTAAAGTAGAGGACTTGTTTCTATATAAAAACAGATAAATCTAGGGTAGGCCTCATTCAAATGGCTGTAATGCAGCCACACTTTAGCAGTCTTACTACCTGAACTAACAGTATCATGTAGATATGATCCACAGTGTGGCTGGAACTATTATGAGTTTGAGTTATTGAATTTATGGTTGAACTAGAACTTGTGGCCATAAAACAGATATTCAAGTATAGCCATCTCAATGAGGTCATAGATATATCGACAGCACTCAAAGGCACGAGAAAGCCGCAAGATGGAATTCAGATGTGTAAACCATGATTTTGAAGACCTGAGTATTTTATTTTTATATATTTAGATTTTGGATACTAAGGGCCACATGTATGAAACTGTTTAGGTCTAAAACTCACTCTTGTGCACATAGTAACCAATGGGCAAAAAAGTGAATTTTAGATCTAAACAGGTTCATACATGTGGCCCTAAATCTTAGCCAATAAAACTGCACCTACAGTATTTAAGAGTAATTCTGTTTTTGTAATTTCAAGTGTTTGACTATATAGATTGGAGCCGCTGCTTACTGGTTTAATGTAAACCTGTGTAATGTCATTGGGACATGCAAATTGGTGCTCTAGAACTCCACTCCTCTTCACTTCCGGGTTATTATCCTGACAAATAGAAAGGCCCCATGCTCTATTGTAAGTGAATAGAGTGCGAGCTTCTCCTCTGTGTCGGGATGAGAACCCAAAAGGGAGGAGCAGCAGATCACAGGGGAGCTCTGCAGCGGTGGGGGACAGCTAGATAAGTCTCAGTTTGTTTATTTTTTGTCCACCCTGGCCCTCAAATTCATTAAAATTGTTTTTAGTGGACAATCCCCTTAACACTCATATTGCGCAGCTAGCATCACTTGCCCGAAGCAAATTCAGTCTCATACATGCAAATACACCTTCATGGTCGAGTCCTGTGGAGACATTATTGAAACCTCTGAGTGTGACACAGAAGGACAGTAATAAGTTTCCATGATGAGCCCAGATCAAACCATGGCCTGTTTCTACATTCCTACTTCGTACTGTACAGACATGACCACAGTCAATCTATGCATGCATTTTGGTGAATATATTTTTAATGTATACTATATTTACATTTTTGCAGTATGGAATATGTCAGCTCTGTATAAATATTTTTCGTTAGTAGATCACATATGACTTGGAGTTATGGAAAAATACTGAAACTATTTTATCAAGAAATATTGTTTATTCCAAATTCTGCACATCCCTGCAGATCCCACACCAAGTAAGCCCATGACATTTAAGCTGTAACATCAATTACAAATTAGGATATAAGCACATTTATATTTTATGGGCTACATTGTCCTTCATCTTTTTTGGGGTATCACATTATAGTTTATTATTCATATAATTCTAAATGTATATTTGTCATGTTTGGTATTTCAACTCTTTAATTAATGCAGATTTCCATGGGATGTCAGGGTTAAATTGCCCTGTTGACTTTTGTAGAGCAAATCTCTGTAACAAAGTGGGTGCCAATGAATTGCCGCTTTAGAAGTCAGGACGACAGAGCCAAAGCCTTAAAATCATACAGTTAAACCCAAGGCACTCCAAGATCCTCCAAGCAGTTTGCAGGGCCACTTAGAAAGTTTGTCTTGTAATTGAGTAAATTGTTTACTCTTTTCTTCCAACTTTCTCCTCCCCATCTTTGCTGGAGTTGTCTTGAATGCCCCCCTTTCTGTCCCACTGGTCAGCATTCTGCACATATAACCATGCCAAACAGCCCTCTGCATGACAATGGTTGGGCTCTTCTGTGTCTTGTAATTGGACGGGGCCAAGGGTCGGTTTTATTAGCTGTGTGATTTAAAGCTAAACCGTTGTGACTGTCTTTTTAACACAAGCCTGTGCAAGCAGCAGGCGTGGGTTGAATCATAATGACAGGAGAAATATGCCAAAAGAGGAAGGGTGATGTCTTGTACTAGAGTTCCCTCAATATAGATTGTGTGCTTCATAGGTAAGATCAACATAGTTCTTCCGTAGCATTTAAACATATTGGGCCACATGTATGAAAACTGTTTAGGTCTAAAACTCACTTTTTTGCCCATAGTAACTTATTGGCAAAAAAGTGAGTTTTAGACCAAAAAGTTTTCCTACATGTGGCCCATTGTCTTATTTTATATTTGTTTTTACAATACTTAATACAAAACACGTATTATATACAGTATGTGTGCATTAATAAAGACATACTTGATTAGTTACACTCAGTTTATATAGTTTAACAGCCATGTAGGCCATGATTCTCCAATTCAAAAGAAAAGTATCACTCTTGTTTCTCTAGGGAACGGACATTAACTGCTATTAGGGATACTTTTAGCTTTCTTTTAGGTGAATTTAGTGACACTTACCCTCAGTACATACATATGTAGTAGCAATGTGTCAGTAAATTCATTGGTTTCTATCCTACCTGTAACATACACATCCTTTTTGCACTGTTGTGTCTCAATGATAATATTAGATCCCAGTAAATTTTGTGTAGTCACCGGCATAGCTACCAGAAATGCAAAGGTAACAGTTGTAATCAAGTCCAAAGGCCCATCTTCCAAGTTTGAAGACAACAATATTATGAATGACACCAGGTTGGGCCTGTTACGGCTTTGCAAAGGGGCTACCTGGCTTTAAGTTACACCTCTGAGTGTCTGTTCCTCAAATGACTGCAGTAACAAAAATACTAACCATTATATGTTTTTTCTAGCTTTTATACAATATTTAGATGGGTCATCAGATGTTAAACCAATCAGTCATCCAACTGCATCAGTGGAGGACATCTTTGCAAACATTTAAAACCACACACTGTCAAAAAATGTTAGTTGCAGTAGGGAAAACAAAATTTCCATTTTATGGTGTTTAATCTGCAGGTAATTGCGTAATTGCAGGTTATGTAAACTGTAGGTTATGGCAGTCTATCGGCCACAAAAATCTCAAAATTGTCTATGATTGGTTGTTTGTATGAAAGAATGTTGGCCCTTTATGATAGTATAACACATTTCAATTAAGGAGTGAAAGAGACAATCATGAAAATAATTCTCTGGTTGTCTTAGGTTAGATAATGTCTATAAAGAGTTGCACATTGTCTTAGAGTCTATACCTCCATGGATTTAGAATGTGTCTCTTGTGATCCATGCATGTATTCTGTCCTTATGGATGCGTTTTAAACCAATGAACACCACCATCACCCCCTTACCTTTCCAACAACCTCAGTATTCTGGATCAGTATTGAATATATACTGTATGTGATCTATTTGCTTTGTAAATTCAATAACATCTCTAGAACTAATGGAATACCTATATAGAATCTGATGTCTACAGGTTGCAGTATGCTTCTTAATTTTCTACCAATAACGTATATGTATAAAACCCAAAAAACAGAGAGAAATGTTGCAATGCTTACAACTCAATAAACTATTAAAGGGGTTGTCTCACTACAAGGATTGCTTTTTATGTTAAAGATCGTGCAAAAACAAGTCACTTTGCAATATGTATCCATTAACAGTATCCTCAGGTCGATATAGCTACAGACCTATTCGATCTCTAATAGGTTGCCAGCGCTGGTCGGTATAGCTACAGACCTTGTGTCCTCAGCAGCTCATCACTGCAGGCCAGTGGAAGCCAGTAAAGCTGGTAAACATGCCCCTGAATTAAAAAATTAAACTGAAAAAATAGTGAGACAACCCCTTTATGTTACCTACTCATCGCTGTCTTATTGTACTAACATTATTCTTATGCTCTCAACAAAATAGGCAACTGTCAAATGAAGACACACATGGAAAACTCAGAGTGGTGTGTCTGCCAATTCGCGTCTCAGCTTCAAAGTTATTTCTGGAGCAACTCATTGTTATGCTAGCACTGGATATAGTGTAATATTTTTAGCTTTACCTATCACTTCATTTTGGACTTTATTTAAAGTTTTAAAACTTTTGGTAAAATAATACTTCTAACCTTAACCCTTATATTGCTGCAATCTACTAATGTTGAGCTGCTGCACAGGAATTACGGCTTTCATTGGAGACCAGACACTGATGCGTCATGTACTATGTTGGGTGTCATCTACAATATTCTTTTTACAGTTGTCAATGTGCTAATTTATATCTATATGACCTCTGAAATAGTTATGATACATGAAGCATACCAATTCAGTTTAATTTACCAATATTCAGAACACATCCTATTTATGCCTATCCTAAAAATTTTGCAATGTTTAAATATTCAACATCACTTTTGTTCTTCGCAATAAAATTATATAATGATTGATGCTACATCACTCTCCTCTAATCAAATATGAAGGTGAGAGACTGGAGGCCTGCAGTGATTTAAAGGGTTACTCCCATCTCCTAACCCAGAAGTTACAAGCCATGGCTTCTCATGTGCAGCTTTCTCTGTTCTTTTCTTTTTTATTTATTTTTTCAAAATGTATTTATTAAACATAAAGAAATAATACTAGACAGGTATTTCCATGACACTTAGGCCATGTTCACATGGCTTAAAATGGGCCGTATTTTGGTCCGTAATTACGCGCCGAAGTGCGCGTAATCCACAGTTCTCATAGAGAACTATGGATTACGTCACTTTCTAGCGGCGTATACGCGCCGCTAGCAGTGACTGTCTATGGGCCGGCGAAGTGCCGGCCCCCCGCTCCCTCCCCCGCTCCCGCCCCGCCCCCGGTCACACGGCGTAATTGCGGGACGTAATTACGTCCCGCAGTTAAGCCGTGTGAACCTAGCCTTAGGGCTTGTTCACACGGAATTTTCACTCCGTGTTACAAGCGCTTTGTAGATCCGTCTTGGGGACCGACAGGACGGACCCAGAGACGAATCTAAACAATTATCAGTGAGTTTATCACTGCGGGCTATGAGGAAGACGCAGCGGTGTTCACATGAGAGATCGCCGCTGCGTGTTTCAAAAGCACCACTCGGGACCGTTTTGAAAAGAGTTGCAGTGTGAAAGAATAAACTACTAAACTTCACCTAACATTTTTGGAGTGCTGCATTTTTCTTTATATGTACAGTATCTCACAAAAGTGAGACCACCCCTCGCATTTTTTAAAATATTGTATTACATCTTCAGTGTTATCCCATGAAAACATATGATTCTTTGATACAATGTAAATTAGTCAATGCTCAGCTTGTATAAAAGTTTAAATTTGGTGTGCCCTCAAAAAAACTCAACACACAGCCATCAATGTCTAAACCGCTGGCAAAAAAGTGAGTACAAGCCAAAGTGAAAATAGACAAATTGTGCACAATTTGTTAATATTTTTTGTGACCACCATTATTCTCCAGCACTGCTTCAACTCTCTTGGCCATTGAGTTCACTAGAGCTTCACAGGTTGCAGCCACTGGAATCCTCTTCCATGATGACCTGACGACATCACAGAGCTGGTGGATGTTAGAGACCTTGCGCTCTCTACCTTCTGTTCGAAGATGCCCCACAGATGCTCAATAGGGTTTAGGTCTGGAGATATGCTTGGTGAGTCCGACACCTGTAGATTTCTTTGGGGTTGTTATGTTGGTATACTACCCTGCGATCCAACTTCTGAAGGGAGGGGACCATGCTCTGCTTAAGTATGTCACAGTACATGCTGTCATTCATTGTTCCCTCAATGAACTATAGCTCCCCACAGCCGGCAACACTTATGCAGCTCAAACCATGACACTCCCACCACCATGCTTGACTATAGGCAAGGCACACGTGTCTTTGTACTCCTTAACTGGTTGCTGGCACACACGCTTGATACAATCTGAACCAAATAAGTTTATCTTCTTCTCATCAGACCACAGGGCATGGTTCCAGTAATCCATGTCCTTTGTCTGCTTGTCTTCAGCAGAGGCTTTTGTGTGCATCATCTTTAGAAGAGGCTTCCTTCTGGGATGACAGCCATGCAGACCAATTTGATCTTGGCCACTGTGCTCCAGCTCAGTTTCAGGGTGTCGGCAATCTTCTTATAGCCTTGGCCATCTTTATTCAGATCCTCAGACAGCTCTTTGCCACGAGGTGCTATGTTGAACATATGTTTAACACATTTGCCCCCCCCCATTGACACCTGAGACCTTGTTATACAGTCACATGACACAGTGGAGGGCTAATGGCAAATTGGGCACAATTTGTCCATTTTCACTTAGGGGTGTACTCACTTTTGTTGCCAGCGGTTTAGACATTGATGGCTGTGTGTTGAGTTATTTGAGGGCACACCAAGTTTATACTGTTATATAAGCTGTACACTGACTACTTTACATTGTATAATAGTGTGATATCTTCAGTGTCGTCCCATGAAAAGATATAATACAATATTTACAAAAATGTGATGGGTGTACTCACTTTGGGAGATATTGTATATATTTATATACCATATTAGCCAATAACATAATAGAAACAAAAATCGTTCCATATTAGTTTGTCACACATTGCTTTCTCTGTTCTTTTTTATGGAAGCTATGAATACAGCTGAGGGATCTCTCTTGGTTGTATTTGGAACTTCCACAGTCGAGAGTACATGCGTGACCTTTCTTTGTGGGTAGCTCATTCCCATCTCCTAACCTGGATTTAAGAAAATGAAAATAACCCCTTCAGGGCCCAAAATTAATATTGTAAGTATATGAAAGTTGTATTATTTGTTTTGTTGTCAAGTTCATTTTTAGTTAGTGAATATTGTACTTATCATTATGATTATTATTACTATATTTAAAATATTTAGCTAAGCTAGAAGGGCCTAAGTACAACGTGTTTTCTAGACCCTGCATGCCAGGTGAAACCTCGGCCATATTATGAAGATACAAAGCTATGACAGCAAATTAAACGTTTGCCCTGAGTACAGAAAAATCTAGCTACAATCCCAGATTTCAAGGCAAGATTGTCACATTCAATTTAAAGCTTATTTTACATTTTTTATTTAATATAATTTAATTTTGACTTTTTTTATTATTCAGTTTCAAGAACTTTAGCATGATTTCAGAATAGACATGTTTTGCATCAAGCTGCAATGACCACACAGATTCATTAGTACTTCCTACTGACACATTGGTAAAGATTTTACACCTAGCACCTAGTGA
Source organism: Phyllomedusa bahiana (assembly GCA_025379985.1). Taxonomy (NCBI): domain Eukaryota; kingdom Metazoa; phylum Chordata; class Amphibia; order Anura; family Hylidae; genus Phyllomedusa; species Phyllomedusa bahiana. Next base: position 88,764 of record JAODAL010001038.1, on the reverse strand, counting down.
CAAAGCTGTATCCTCTTGTCTAGAAACATAAAGCACAAGGCCATTAACTGTATCATATGTCCTGTGGGAAAAAGCTACATCTGTACAACTAAGGGTATGTTCACACAGTGTTTGTGAATTACGTATTTAGGTATGTAACCTAAATACGTATTTAACAATGTTCAGTTCAGTTTTCATTGATCTGAAAGTAAAATACTTATCGTCGTTCAGATGATACGTATTTTACATAAGTTATTGTATTGCGGTTTACGGATCCGTGCAAAGAAGTGGCATGTGACTTCTTGATCCGTTTTATGCATTTAAAAACCAATAGAAACAATAGGATATGTTTTTGTAGTCCAGAAAATGCATCTAAATATGTACCCCACTTTGTGGTACGTATTTGGATACATTTTATGCAATACGTTTTACTTATTGTAAAAATGTATTCAACGAGCCGTGTGCACATTGATAACATTGCTGACATACTACAATTCACATGGCGTCATAATATGGGCATTTAACACTGTTGTAAGTAGACGACTTTTTTTTTTCCCGGCATGATCAGAGTCTTTCTTCTAATTGATCTGATGAATTATCAGCACTTAAATTGGCAGGCCTGTTACCTGCAGCTCCTCTGCTTCCATATCCCAAGAGCAAGACTTTCTGCTCTATATTTTTGCAACTCAATTTTGTTATAGGAATTCTGTAAATCAAATTACCATTCTTCATATATACTCCCACTAGAGCTCTGGTAGGCCCAAGCTTTGACACAATAATGTAACCCTAATATTTCAAGGACCCAAAGTTCTAGCAGAAAACAAACTAATTTTGAGCTGACTTTACAACCAGTTACGGGCATACCCTCTGTGTGCAATGATTACTTTAAGGGTATGTTCACATGGCGTACTGTACGCGCCGCAATTCAACAGGTGTTTTGGAAGCACATGCTGATCAGCGGGTAGCTCCAAAGTACGACCACATTCATTGCCAGCGGGACGTAAGCGCCGCGAACAATTGACATGTCACTTCTCTTCCTGGGCCTACGATACGATCGTACTGTGCGCCCGGGGAGACGATGGCATAATTCATAGTTCTCTATGAGAGTTATGAATTACCGTAATTGTGGAGCACATTTCACCACATATAAAGCAGAAATACGTGACGATATGCGCGCTGCAATTACCCTATAAAGGACTTACATAAAGGACTCAGAAGTGGACATGGATATGTCCTAGAGAGAGAGGGTGGGCCCTCAAAATAATTAATTGTATTGGGCCCAAGAACTTTATACTGCTTAGGGTAATTTACCTTTGACCTCTCCTCTTGATTAAGGTCATAATGAGCTTAAGAATTCATATATTTTGCCTCTTTGCTTTCCAGAAATCATAACCTTTGTACTTTTAGATAAAAGTAACTGTATGATGCCTTTTTTTTGTGGGACAATTTTTTTAGTTCTTTAGGTTCCTTTTTTTGCAAGCATTCATTTGCTTCTTATTTTAGATTAATTTTAGATGATTTGGCTACACCATGGAGGATGTTCTAAGTAAGTAAATCTTTATTCAACATCTTTTGAAATAAAACTATATAGTAGTTTCTATTTTTCCCCAACGTGAGGAAATGCAAATAACTAGCTTTGAGGGGTATGCATAAATTTTTGAATTTAACTATCCGGTTCGGCATGTGTTACAATTTCAGTTCCCATTTGGGCCCCCGACTTTTTTGGAATGACCACATCCCAGCCTATTTTTCTCCCCTACTCCACATGGTCAGCCCTGAAACATGAAAGATCTGAAGAGGATCTGTATGGAGGAGTGGGCCAAAATCCCTGCTGCAGTGTGTGCAAATTTGGTCAAGAACTACAGGAAACGTCTGACCTCTGTAATTGAAAACAAAGGTTTCTTTACCAAATATTAAATTCTGTTTTTCTATGGTATTAAATTCATTTGATGCTCATTTCAGGAAATAAAATGCAAATTAATTATTTAAAATCATGCAATGTGATGTGCTGGATTTTTTTTTAAAGATTCTGTCTTTCACAGTTGAACGATAACAATTACAGACCTCTCCATTCTTTGAAGGTGGGAGAACTTGCCACAGAACCAATGTATGAAATACTTATTTTCCTCACTGTATATTAACTCATGTTTATTTCTGTGACCCTGTATATTCCTCTCTCATTGATTTTGCAATAAAATTGATTTAATTTTAAAAAAATCTATTTGATTCAATCAAGAGGACCAATGGCTAATCCAGATTGTTTTCTAAAATAGTATTCCCAATATACACATATATTTCAGCTCTGCAGCATAGTATCCATAGGAGCGAATTCATTGTGTTAAGCAGTAAATATGAGAAAAAGGATAATTAAGGATAATGTGTTTTATTGAGAACCAGTATTAGTCATGTATACTTGGCCCACTTTTATATTTGGTAGCATTGAGGACCTTAATGAATGTTCCTGACAGTTCTTAATAAGATTTAACCTTCGTAGAGAAGAATGCTGGGAAGCAAATCCTAGTGAAAATCCTGAAATGCATAGTGTTTGTGAATCTTTCTTCCTTCATTTACTCTGCTACTTTAGGCCACTTCTCATTGTTTTCTCAACCTTACCTAACATTTGATATAATTATTTTGTTTGAATCCTTGTAGCGCTAGTCAGTAGGGACCAGGAACCCAACTGCAATAAATAACTTGTGGAGAACTTGGAGTGATTAGATATAGAAAAAAAAATCTGGACTTGAATGTCAGCTTGAGCTCTGCAGCCACTTTAAATTTCTCGATAGCTTTTCAAATCCTAATTATTTCATTTTGTTTGTCTCTTAAGAGCATCTCAAGAAGCTTTTCCCTCTGGCATTCGACCTTAAGTGCAGAAATTTGAGTATGAGAGACTGGAAGGTTGAGATTGTATGTTTTCAGACACTTCTTCTTGATTGTTAGTTTCCCTTTCTTCTCTGTACCCTCCTTGAGAATGCAATGCCTCTTTAAATGGCCCTCATTCATATGGTGCTTCATGCTAACTGTTCCATAGAAACAAAATGATAATTACAATTATAAACCAATTGACTAGCTTTAAAATGAATCACTAAAGTATTTCATACATGGAAGACAAGCCAACGTTTTCTTATTTTAACATTTTTATTTCTTAAAACTAAATATAGGCATTCATAGTAATATTGGTTTACATTGGTATTACTAGCACCAATAACAGACCCATTTTTTGGCCCCAGTAAACACCGCATTCCATTTCATTTGCATCATTACCCTCTACTACTTTCCTAAGGTGTTGCAGGTATCTTCACAATCTACTAACACTCCTTGGGCCACATGTATGAAACGATTTTGGTCTAAAACTTACTTTTTTCCCCATAGGTTTCTATGGGGAAAAAAGTGAGTTTTAGACCAAAACCGTTTCATACATCTGGCCCTTTGTGTTGAAATGAGTTGTCCCATATCTGACCTTAGAGAACAGGGAAATAGCCTTGCTTGTGCAGACCTCCCCCATTTGTGTCTAATGGCGTTCCAGATATACCCAAGCACACTCACTTGGCTATATTCGAAACTCTCACAGAAATGAACGGGGTGAACTTCACAAGTGCTGTCTTCTCCCCGTTCTCTGAGGATATTGCAAGATGGGACAACCCCTTTAATGACTGATTACATATTAACTGGTTTGAAACATTACTTTTTTCTTGCAGGGTTGTTTTTGTTGACATCCTAAAAAATGCACCAATGTGTAAAGCCTGGGTAAGCTCTGGGCCAGTTGTTGCCCGCTGAGACATATTTTTTATATAAACAAGCACATGGCACATGCTTATAATGTAATTTAATTTATTAAACGTCACTTATTCTACGCCTAAAGTGGAAATATGAACCAAACATTTTGGGCAGACTTTGGGATACATATGCTAATTTCTGCACAACTATATAAAATAGGGATATCCAATAAATGTGGGCCACTAAACCCTAGTTATAGTAGAAAAATCACCATCAGGGCAGATTTTTAAATACTGTTTTAAATTTAGATATCATAAAACTAGATGAGACAGGCTTATATTGCTCCATATAACCACAGAGGCACCTGCTCTCATTAGCCATATCACACACATTTCTGACCTTTATTCTCTTGCTGGTTAACACCAATATTTTGGATGAATCTAGAGCATTTTACAACTTTTTAACTTTTTCAAACTTTCTAATAAGTTGCTTCAATTTGAGACAGAATTTGGACACATTTTTCTAGTTTATTTACATTTATTTGCTATTATTCATGGACACAGACACAATGAGGGATTTAGAAAGCAAAATGTGATATAATTATGGTTCAAATTGCATGAAAAACTGGCATGCACGCTGTGAGCCAAATTTATTATTTGTTTTTTGCTTTTTCTACAACTCGAAAATTATTCATAATCCAGAGTTCTGATATATATATATATACTGTATAAATGTATAACTGTATATATATATATATATATATATATATATATATATATATATATATATATATATATATATACACATATATAAACATGTACGTATATATTTGGGACCCACAATGGTTACCTGTTCACCAAAGTCCTCAGAAATGTAGCATACAACATTCATGTATATATATATATATAATATATATATATATATATATATATTATATATATATAAAAATATATATATATATATATATTTTAGGCATATCATTGGTTTATTGATTTAGAAAATGATTACATAGTCTTGTTCTTTTTTATATTTTAGCCCTGCAGTATAGAATTCTATCCCTGCCTTTCAACTTGGGGTAGAAGAATTCTTGATTGACATTGACTACGTGAGATAAATGTTTCCCATGATTGACATTCTCTTACAATGAGAAAGGGAAGACAGTACTTCAAGGGATGAATGAAGTTTCCAGAAGTCCAAAATTCAATACTCCTTGCCTAATGTTAATTACTTAATTCTTTAGTATCAATAGAGATTTCAATATCAGTTTGATTTTATAGAATATTTGTAAGCTTTCTCCAAAATCCAAAAGACCAAAAAGTGGGTATTTTTCATCTAAAGTAAAGAAACATTCCCTTCTTTTAACATCCTTCTTTGTAGCCTCACATTCACTGTATTTGGAACTCCTGTATAAGATAGCAGAGAGACATGCAAACTAGAAAGTTGAGAAATGGGAATACTCCTTCTGTTGTGTAAAACTGTGTTTGATCTCAATATTTGTAATTTAATTAATTATTATTCATTATTAAATTCATTAATTAAATTATTCCCAATTCTTAAGTGGAGTATTGTATTTATATATCTTATCATAATAGGATTATACATAAGACAATACAGCTTTACAGTATAGTAGATGCTTCTCGTTGATTGACAATGGTAGTCTAAGCACCATTATATAGGGGTTATTTAAAGGTAGACTGCCTCTTAAAGCTACTGGGTAAGGGAAAACAACTATTCATCATTCACATCAAAGTGTCATGAGTACTTGAGAAAAAACATTGAACCAAATTCTGTAGAGGTTATAGTGCAAATGTCATATCGTAGAAGGTGATTCCTAATTTAGATGGGATATTGTACCCATTCCAACTGATGTCTAATGTGTGGGCTGTGGTAAAACAAATACATCCAAATAGCAGCAGAGGAATGTTAAATGCTGTACTGAAATAAATAGAAAAGTCTAAATGCCGCTAAACTATGCAAAATCATATCAAAGTCTTTATTTGCCCTTAAGCATACCTGCTAGGGGTTTTGAGACACACAAAATGAGCATGACTTCTGCCAACATTTACATGTTACTGAACGGCTGATGCATATTGTATACGGAACTTAGTAATTCTTTAGTGATGTTGTGGTCCTTGAGAGGGAATGTGTTCCAAGAGAAATAACTAGAGCTCTATGACACACACCAACCTTTATGGATAGCTTGGGTGGAAATCTTGAGCTCTGAGAACTCAAGTAGCTAACTACTGTACTTGAAGACGTTCACATCTGATACGCGTTTGAAATAGGTTCCACGGGAATTGGATGAAGGGTGGTTTAATTTGTTTGCAGAGGTAGACAAGCCGGTCTGCCTGTTCCTGTGCCATACATTCAGGGTGGTTTGCTATGTTATTCCAGGTGGTGACATTTTCTCTCCTAGACGGTTGGAAGCTGTTTTTTCGCCTCTTTTTACGAGGCCCTAGTAATTCTTAACTCATTTGGTGCTGTACAGTCATGGTGGTGTCTATATCAGGACAATTCTTTACAGCTGTGGGTCTCCACAAAGAGAAACATTACCCCCTCATGCACATATCAAAGGCCAAATAGCACCCTACTCTATACTACTGAGGTGCATGAACCCCAAAACAGCTGTCTACAGATAGATCCTCTTCCTTTTGGAGGAGATTTGGATTGGCTGATAATCCCTAGTTATGCTTTAATGCTCTTTTATGGGTCAGACATTGATTTACAGCAGGGGTGCACAACATTTTCTGGTCCAAGGGCCACATTGTCATATTGTACCTCTCCCAATTCTGCAGTAAATCTTTGAGGGATACCTCCATCTCATAGAGTTCTGGCCCTTTAATTGTAAATAAACAAAATGTCTTAGAGGTCTTGGTTCCACTTTTGGGGCTGCCAGACATCAGAATGGGGGTTCCCCTAGCCGGTTCTCCAGAAAGAGGATATGAGATGCCTATCACAACTATAACTAGTGAGAACAGCACTCAAATTTAGCCTCCTCTCTGACTCATCTCCTCCTTTCTGGAGTCTTGAAGCCATCAGACATCTTTAAGGTAGATCTTGTGGATTTGCCATGATTGTGCCAGAAATAAATGCTTCTTTGAGGAAGAAATCGAGAGATAATACAAAGACAGTTTATTCTAGACTGCTTGTTGCTTAAAATACTATATACAGCCCTATAGTGTATAGCTTTATGGTGTATAGAGTGCCATACAATGCCCACAATACCATTGCCAGCCATATAATGTCCAATACAGCAATTCCAGCCACATAGTGCCCACCATAGCAGTGTCAGCCATGACAGTACCATAAGAAGAATGCAGCTGTCAAAAGATGAATATTACTTTCTGAAGTATGAGAACAGAACATGTTTGGCTCATGGTTGTACACAGGGGTGCGGGGGGCTGCATGTTGTGCAGGTCTGTCTTACACGGTACCTATCTTCAATAGATGGCATTAGTAAGCCATCTCTCTTCCTTCTGGATGAAATATAATTTGCAAATCAGCAAGTTCCTTATGTAAATATCATACTAGTCCCAAAAATACTTAAAAAAAATAGTTTTGTGACTGTAACTTGATATTTTCTAGTTCATTATGCATTTCCTCTATGCATGCACACAGAATACATGTGGAATGTGTAAGCTTACTGTTTCTAAATAGTCCATATGAGTTGTTTATGAAAGTGGATGGATGTTGTGTGGGCTAAACCGGTAGTAGCAATAAACATTTCTTTATTATTAGTATAATTAATGATCCATTTAAGCACTTAAAGGGGTTGTCCACTTTATATTGTCTATACTTATTATTTGTAGATTTGTAGGAAATCATAAAATATTCTAATGTACATGTAATAAAAATTATGTTCCTGTACCTTTTTAATACCAATGTAGTAGGCCCCTATCTAAGAACAAAAAAATTGTATATTCCACAGTAGTGTTGAGCGATTACGTTGACCATCGACATCGGTCGATGGTCGATAGTCGACCATCATCGACAAGATAGTCGATAGTGAGTGGTCGATTATGAGCGATGACCATTAAAGTCTATGGGAGCAACAACACCTTCATTCTTCCCACCCCAAACTGGCTGGAGAAGCTGGAATTAACATCCACAAACAGTCAAATGGATAGTGCTACATCTTAGCAACACACTTAGGTTATAAAAGCCACAGAAAAAAAATCACACAACCATTCACTACCCCTGCCCTTGTACCACACATGACCCTTAAACCTGCATCACCCACAAATTAAAAAAGTGCCAGAAGGCAGTATGATTTGAACCATCATCTTACCTGAACTGGACATTGAATATCCCTGTCCTGGAACGCACCCATGACCCCCAAACCTGCATGACCCCCAAAATCAAAAGTGCCGGGAAAAGGAGTCTTTCAACCCACCATTTTAGTTTCACTGGACATTGATTATACCTTTTCCTGGGCCACAGCATGAGCCCCAAACCTGCATGACCCCGGGTTAAAAAGTCCCGGGAAAAAAGGAGTTTTTCAACCACCATTTTAGTTAAAACTGGACATTGACTATATCTGTCCTGTACCGAGAATGACCATTAAACCTGTCTGACCCACAGATTAAAAAGTGCCAGGGAAAAGGAGTCTTTCAACCACCATTTTAGTTGAACTGGACATTGACTAAAACCTGTCCTGGACCGCAGTATGACCATTAAACCTGTCTGACCCCCAAATTAAAAAGTGCCGGGAAAAGGATTCTTTGAACCACCATTTTAGTTGAACTGGACATTGACTATATCTGCCCCTTACCGAAAGAATGACCATTAAACCTGTCTGATCACAGATTAAAAAGTGCCGGAAAAAGGAGTCTTTCAACCACCTTTTTTAGTTTCACGGGACATAAAGTGTCCCTCTCCTGTGTAGCGCTTGCCCCTCCGTATGTGTGCGGACCAATTGAGCTCAACTTTTAAATACTGTTTTTAAACGCTCCTGTCCCACCTAGGTGCCCTTTTTCTTGGCATTCTTTTTCTTATTTTACTCAACGTGCCTGGAGGAAATTGTCTCTGTACTTTGTTCTCTGTTGTGCCCAAAACTCCATGTCCCTGAATAACCTACATCTGGTCAAGTTTTCCTGTACCTCCCTTGTACAATTCAGAGGAATTTTTTAAAACCAGCTATTTTGTACATGCAAGTTTTTTAGTAGTTTAATTCTAGAAAACACATTTTTAAAATAGGATGGAATCCCACCATGTCTTTGTTTTCTTTTTTTTAATTGTATTAAATGGGTTGTCTCAATACAGGGATTGATTAGCTATGTTAAAGATCTTGCAAAAACAAGTCATTTTGCAATATGTTGTCCATTAACAGTGCCTTACCTATTCCTGTTTCTGACGAGCACCATCACCCTTGAGCCACTTTGACAATTGTGAAGAACAAATGTCTGTTAGAAACAACATTTTTTATAATAGACCTGTATATGCTGAAATTTCAAAGCAAAATGCCCCCAAAATTCAAGCATACCCTTGAGCCACTTGGACAATTGTGAAGAACAAATGTCTGTTAGAAACAACATTTTTTTATAATAGGACCTGTAGTATAGCTGCATTTCAAAGCAAGATGCCCCCAAAAATTCAAAGCATGACCCTTGAGCCACTTTGGAAACAATTGTGAAGAACAATGTCTGTTAGAAACCCCTTTTTTTAAAAATAGGACCTGTAGTATTGCTGCTTTTCAAAGCAAAATGCACCCAAAATCAAAGCATGACCCTTGAGCCACTTTGGACAATTGTGAAGAACAAATGTCTGTTAGAAACAACTTTTTTTTATAATAGGACCTGTGTATAGCTGCATTTCAAAGCAAAATGCCCCAAAAAATTCAAAGCATGACCTTGAGCCATTTGACATTGTAAGAACAAATGTCTGTTAGAAACAACATTTTTTTATAATAGGACCTGTAGTATAAGTGCATTTCAAAGCAGCATACCCAAAAAATAATAAAAATGACTCTCAGCCACTGTTAAAAATGTGAGGGAAAATGCACTTAGAAACCCACATTTCTGTTCCAAAGGACCAAGATTATTGCTGTATACTCACAGCTACATGACCCCAAAAAATTTAAATATGACTTCTCAGCCACTATTAAAAATTGTGAGGGGGGAAATGCCACTTAAAAGCCACATTTCTGTTCCAAAGGACCATAATTATAGCTGTATCTCACAGAAACATGACCTCAAAACCATTGACAATGCGAAAACTTCTAAAGAAAAAAGTGAGTAAATGGAATACGGTGTGTCATGAACCCTTTGCTGTCTTTACAGTCTCCTCACAGCAAAACCACAAAATGAACTGTTGGGAAAAGAGAATAAAAATTGCAGTAAGAAATATTTTTTAAAAAAAAAAGTTTTCAAGAGGACCATTTCTGTTTGAAGAGGAATGTGAAGTAGACCGGCAACTAATCGGTGACCTCGGCAATTGGGGGCCACAACATCATCAGAGATCCATGCCTGATTCATCTTGATGAAGTCAAATGATCCACATTATCTGTGGAAAGTCGGATGCGTTTGTCTGTAATGACTCCTCCAGCTGGCTGAAGGTCCGTCAGATATGACGTTGGCTGCTGGGCAGGACAACACCTCTATGGCGTGACGAGCGAGCTCGGGCCATTCGTCCATTTTGGATACCCAGAAGTCTATTGGGTCCGGAACACACCCAAAAACATCGGTGTTGAGACGCAGATAGTCGTGCACCATGATCTTAACTGGCTCTGTGTGTTGGATGTGTGCCCTGCATGCATGCTTGGTGAGGTGGTAAATAAAGATTGCCAGGGGGTCACCCATTTAGGTTCTGCCACCTTGCCTGCTCTGCTGTGCCGCTATGGCTACTTGGCCCCTACTATTTGCTGTCACTCGCTGATGTTGTTCCACCGTGACATTTGGGGAACGTGAAGCAGACGCAAAGATGTCTCCAGTTGATCAATCAGCAAGGTCTCCATTTCCTGCATTTTACTCTTTATTTGGGTGGGTGTAAGGAAAGTGCGAGTTTTGTTTTGTACCGGGGATCCAGGAGGGTGGCCCCCCGGGTAACTGTTTTTTCATTTGATGGCCTTATGCAATGATCATGTTGGAGGAAATGGAGCATCCAAGCATCATGTGAGTTTTTGGAGCCTTGATTTCCCAAGCCTCTGGGTCGGGGGGCACTAGAAAAATGATCTTCCTCATCTTCCTTCCTCCGCCTCAAATTCCGCCAACTTCTTTCCAAGGCGGGGACGACGGTAACGTCGGTGTCTAGGAATACCTCCTCCTCCCCCCCCACTGCTCCGGCCCAGATTCAACACACCGCCCTGACTTGCCTAAAGATTATGCACCCTGAGAGCTGATGCGCCACCTTGCACTAGTTTCTGGACCCCAACCACTGCCTAATGAAGACCGATGAAATTGTGAAACTGTCGGCCTTGTGGATTGACGGAGAAAAGGCTCCTGTCCGCATCTGTGCCCGTCTCCTCCTCCGTCGCTGGCGGGACCGGTTGTTTCAGAGTTCCCAACGATCGTTCCCAAAACTAAGATCACCACAATGCTCAGCTGACAAGGCCTTGTCCGCACTGACCATTTGGTGGCTTCTTAAAACTGGCAAGGATGGTGCAGAGCTCTTTCACTGCCTCCACTCTCAGTGGCTCAACACCCCGAGGTCCGCCCCCTCCCTTGTCAGGCCATGTGTCACTTCGTACTGCCTAACGGCATTGCGCTGCTCCACAATCGCTGGAGCATGTGGAGGGTGGAATTTTCCGGGCGTGTTGCCACGTCAACAATGAGACGGTTGATGGGAGGCCGAGCTGACGCTGCAAACGCAGCCAGGCGGGACGAAGCAGGGTTGCGAACGGTGGAAGTGCGAACTTAGACTTGAGCCTTCCTCAGCAGGCAGTCCAGACCCGGGTAAGCTATTTAGAAATTTCTGGACGACAAGGTTTCATGACATGTGCCAGGCAAGGGATGTGCTCCAGTCTACCGATCTTAAGAGCGGCCAGCAGATTTCGCCCGTTATCGCACCCACCTTGCCTGGCACAAGGTTCTTGGCACCCAGCCAGTGCTCGGTCTCGTTGTGGAGAGCCGTCCACAGCTCCTGACCTGTGTGTGAACGGTCTCCAAGACAGATTAATTTCAACACGGCCTGGTTTCTTTTGGGCCGTGATGCCCCCAGAGGACCTTGGGGGAAAGAACCCTGCACCCATCCTGCGGTTTTGAAGAGCGTGCGCCGAGCCTGAAGCCACCGTCACCCCAGAGACATCCACCCAGTCACCCAGTGAGCTGTCACAGAGATATAGGGGCCATTGGCCGGGTGCTTACTAGTCCATGTTTTGGTGGTCAGATGGACTTTTTCCGCCACAGATGCAGACAAACGCGCTTGAAAATTTTTTGATGACACGTGGCTGGCCAGGGGAGGGACGGCTTTTCTGGCAAAGAAATGCCTGCTGGGAAACTGGTATTGGGGGCAGGCAAGGGCCATGACTGGCGGAACCCATCTGTGTCCACCCGACGGAAAGGCAACCCTTTCCAAGGCCAAAAGCCTGGCAATGCCGACATTCAGGCTTTGGCTTTGGGATGGTTTTTGGGTTAAAGTGTTTATTCTGCTCCCAAACCTGGAAGACAGAAGGCTGGCTGCAGACGGCCGCTGTAGGCTGCAGGTCGTCAAACTGGGGAAGGGGAAGGGGTAGGGTGGGTCTCTGGTGGTGCTGGTGGTTTCTCGGCGACGGGAGGCTGAAGCGGAGGCTGATCCCGATCATGACTCTGAGGACATGGGCACTGAGGAACGCTTGGGTGGCGGAGGGGGAGGAGGCGGGACAGAGGGTTTTTGACAGTGGTTGGAGGCCCGTGTCAGTTTCCCGGCCTTTTTTGGCCAATTTTCCTCCATTTCAACTCATGCATTCGCTGCATGTGACTAGACATGTTTTGGTGGTTAACCACCAAGGTTCTTGCCTCTTCTTTTGCGTTTACGGCATAGGCAGCATATGACATCGCTGGGTGAATCAGAGACTTGGTCAAAGAAGGCTCAGGCTTGAGAGGTCCTGGACCTTTTTGACGGCGATAAGCGAGGAGCGGGCTTTGCGCTGACCGTGGCTGGCGGAATCATATCAGCGGACTTCTGCGACCGCCCTCTCCCTTTTTGAGGCGGAACCCGTACTGACACTACCACCCCATCATCTTCCTCCTCGTCCATGATGAAGCGCTCGCAAGCAATTCTGCTGAAAAGACACGTGGATCCGCAATGTCGTCAATCATCATCATCACACAGGTGACTTCGTCGTCCTGACATTCTGCATCCAGGAGCTGTGGGCTACATGCAAGAGGGACTGCAAGGCGTTGCCGACCTCCCGGGATTTTTGCCGATTGACCGGCTTCCTTCTCCTCCTCTGATGGCATCAGTAACTGGGCGTCAGAGCAGAGAAAATCATCCTCTTTGGCCTCTTGATCTTTTAACATGCCTTCTGACCCCAACCCATTTTGTCATCAAAGAGGTCTTCAGAAAATGGATTATCCACAGTGGTGGGGAACACGAGTTGACATTTGGCTGCTTCATGTTGGGACGGGTGCTGGTGATGCTGATGAACGACATTTGTGGCCGTGACTGGGAGGAAAGAGGAGTAAGACTGCTGGGTGCGGTTGCATTAACCACTGAAGAACAATTGGCGACGCTGTTCGTTACTGAGATTCACAGGGCCCTGACCCACGATGACAGGCCTGACGGTCTGCAAATGACATCCGCTGGCATGCGTGTTGTCGCCAGCATGGAAAGGGGCACCTTTCTCGTACCTCTACCTCCATGTCCTACCCCCCTCTTTGCTCCCTTACCACCTGAATTTCGCTCCATGTTCAGAAATATAAAAATTTGAGAAAGTATGGAAGAGTTTTGGAGTATCTGAAATGTATTCGGATAATACAAGGTATTTTTGGCACCTATCAATTCACCTGTGGTGATATAAAATTGCTGCATTCAAATTTAACAGCCAAGTAGATCTATCAACAAAGCTGGCCAGCGCCCAAGTGAAAAAAACACGCAACTGAAATGTCTCCGGAAAATACAAGGTATTTTTGGCACCTATCAATTCACCTGTGGTGACTATAAAATTGCTGTATTCAAATTTAACTGCAAAGTAGATCTATCAACAAAGCTGGCCTGCGCCAAAGTGAAAAAAACACGTATCTGAAATGAATTCGGAAAATAAAACGTATTTTTGGCACCTATCAATTCCCCCTGTGGGGACTACAAAATTGCTGGATTCAAATTTAACTGCAAAGTAATCTATCAACAAAGCTGGCCTGCGCCAAAGTGAAAACACACGTATCTGAAATGTATTCGGATAATACAAGGTATTTTTGGCACCTTTCAATTCACCTGTGGGGACTATAAAATTGCTGTATTCAAATTTAAGTGCAAGCTGCCTCAATGAATAAAGCTGTAGTGCGCCAAAGTAAAAAAAAAACACGTATCTGTTATGTATTCGTATAAACAAGAATATTTTTGGCACCTTTTAATTTCACTGTGGGTTGAAAAATATAAATAAAAAAAATTTTTATGGATTCAGGATTTAAGTGCAAAATTTTCTGGGCCCCCAAAAGAACAAAGCTGTATGCGCCAAAATAAAAAACACGTATCGTTATGTATTCGTATAATACCCAAAATATTTTTGGCACCTTTAATTTCACCTGTGGTGACTATAAAAATGCTGGGTTCAATTTAAGTGCAAGCTGCCTCAATGAACAAAGCTGTAGTGCGCCAAAGTAAAAAACAAAGTAAACTGTTATGTATTCGTATAAATACAAGATATTTTTGGCACCCTTTTAATTCCCTGTGGTGACTATAAAATTGCTGGATTCAAATTTAAGGTTTCAAAAGGTGGGATATATCAACAAAAAAGGTTTGGAAATGGGGCAAAAATTGAAAAAATGAAAAATCCAATATCTGAAATGCCCCTTTAATAACTGATAATAAAAGTGGAGTTTTGCACCTAACAAAGAGACCTGCAGTTACTAGAAAAGATGTGATCCTATAAGTTCAGGCGCCCAATAAACCAGGAAATATTTCAATAGAAAACTGTTAATAATAAAGCTATTGCAGTGCAATATCTACACTAAGTCCTTGGGGAACTTTATCCAGTATTCTTTATAGAGCTTGTCGTGTTCGCCCCGCGGCCCCCCCCCCCCGCTCCCCCGTGACTTTACAGCGGTTTGATCTCCTTTAAAATTCTCTACCTAACTACATAAAATCTTCCAATCTCTAATCTAACTAAATTTTAAGGATCACAGCTAATAGTAAGGTTTCTCTGTGAAGAAATAGAATAATTTCGCTGAGCTGTTTGGACACAACAGAGCGCAAAGTCCCTTTTTTTCTCTGAGACGCTGAGAGACACTGAGGCTGAACAGGAAACGTTTTTCTATGTAAAACAGGTCATGTATTTTCCAGCCAATCGCAACCAACACAACCCAGTCATGAGTCGCACACACATCTCACCCTGCTCTATTCTGTAAGCTGATTTGCTGGCCGCCAAAATGACAGGAAGCGCCGAAAATGGCGCGATCTTAATAGAGGATGCACAGATTTTAACCTAAATTATCCAATGATCTAAAAATTTTGATCAACATAAAAACTGTGCCGATTTCAACTTTGTCGATAATAATCGCTCAACACTATTCCACAGTCCTGTTTATAGTAATGGCTCCCATGGATGGACAAAACATGGCTCCCATGTATGGACAAAACAATCATGTGACCACCTCACAGGTCATGTGACCCCTGATATCCAGGTAGCAGTAGTGTATGGAGGAGCAGAACTTCTCCAGTATTACTACCTCCAGCAGCGTCTTTTCATGTGACCCACGCAGGTCATGTGACCACTGGTGTCCAAGTAACAGTTGTGTATGGAGGGGCAGAACTTCTCCAGTATTACTACCTCCAGCGGCATCTTATCATGTGACCACCACACAGGTCATGTGACCCCTGGTATCCAGGTAACAGTAGTGTATGAGGAGCAGAACTTCTCCTGTATTACCACCTCCAGCAGCATCTTATCATGTGACCACCTCTCAGGTCATGTGACCCCTTGCATCCAGGTAACAGTATTGTATGTAGGAGCAGAACTTCTTCAGTATTACTACCTCCAGCAGTGTCTTATCATGTGACCACCACACAGGGGTCATGTGACCCTGGTATCCAGGTAACCGTGGTGTCTTGCCTCATCTTTCTGCTTTGTTTTTTTATTTTTTTACAGTTAACTTTATTAACAACGTAACATACCCAATATGATATACAGCAGCTATACAAAGTACATCCACACAGTGTGCTGGTTACTGGAATAATCATACTATTAATAATTATTATACTATTATTCCTATTCAGTTCTCCCACAGACGTCATGTAAGGGTATGACCACACGGCATAAATAAAATGCCAGTCAGATTCTGATTAAAAAATCCAACCAGTATTTTATCATTTTTTGAATGAAAAGGGGGACGGTTTCTGGATGCGGTTTACGGATTCGTCCGTTTCCCTAACCATTAAACAGTACCTTGTCGGCCTAACATCAGGTGGAAAAATGTGCATATTGCAAGCTTTTTAGACAGTTTTCGGATTTGAAATCCATCCGTCAGAAAATACGAGCAGCGTAAACTACAGCTCGGATTCTCTATTGAAGTCATGGAATGGTTGGCAGTCGGTTTTAAAAAAAAATTGACTAAAACTCCATGCCATGTGGACCCTATGGCCTCGTTCACACGGCTTATTTCGCTGCGTATTTGCCGACGGATTGACGATCGTCAATCCGTCGGCAAATCAGTCAGAAATAAGTCACAGCCTATTTTCCTATTGATTTCAATGGAAAATACGGCTCGTCGTTTACCGACCCCGTAGTTCCGTGCCGGAAATTGCGCGCGGATTTACGACGGCAATCCGGACGGAAAACAATGGGGCATGTCAATTATTTACGGACGGATTCACCATCTCAATGATTGGAGATGGGGAATCCGTGGGAAATCAGTTACAAATACGTGGCCACACTTAGTGGCACTTATTTGCAACTGATTTTCAACTGATTTCGGAACGTATTTACATCGGCAATCCGATGTAAATACGTTCTGAAATAAGCCGTGTGAACATAGCCTAACCCTGTTACTTACTGACTGATACCGTGTTCAGTTCATACAGTTATTCAATGGGAGCTATTACTATGGGCAGGAATGTGGACAGCACCATTTGTTTTATTTCTAGACTAGAGTCTACTGCAAGAGGTACAGGAGCAGAATTTTTAATACGAGTACCTTAGAAAATAGTATGATTTCCTATGTTACACATAATACATAAAACAATATAAAATAGACAACCCCTTTAATTCTTATTAATGGTTGCATTCTTAAATCTATTGTTTTGAACTATGAAGTGGATTTATACATTGTATTTCACTATTGTCTGTTGATAGTAGCAGTATAGAATTAAGCTAGGTCTTCACAGCATTGGACAAAAACCGACTTGAAAACCAAATCCTAAAAACATTCATAAAACTGAGTTTTTTGTCCACTGCCTTTTGGCGCATTTTGTGTTTTCTGACGCTTTTTTTTGCACAGATGCACAGCAATTGATTTGCTATGTATTTCTGCAAAAACCACGCCAGAAACGTGCCAAAAAATATCCAGCGCTTTACATAGACTCCAACAGTAAATTTTCTGCCCTACTCAGTTGTTTTTTGCAACGTTTCAAAAAGCGACCAACAAATAAAACAGAAAAAAAATGTTCTGTGGAGACAGCAGGGCATTTTTACTATACAAGTCTATGGGACCTCTTTTCAGGCTGGAAAAACTGATGTTTCTTTGGAGACATAGCCTTCAGGCTTATCCCCAAAGCATTGGTTTTCAGTCGGATTTACAGACGGTTTTCGGATTTGAAAACCCTCTGAAACTGCCTGTCAAACTTTTACATAGATTTAAATAGAAAATCCGTGCAGTAGTCCACGTTGCCGGACATATTTTTTCACCACCGGCGTAACGAAAAACTTATTCGGGTGAAACATGAATAGTTCAATGTGAAGGGGGAAGGCTTGAATCCCAGACCATGGACAAATGCCGTCCCCTTACGTGCAAAAAAAACAACAAAATACTGGTCGGACTATTTGTCATTGCCGTGTGAACACAACCTTACTGATATTATTGATCATGAAGTGCACATACTCAGATCATAATAAAACTAGCTTATGTATCAAAATAGGTGGAATTCATAAAGCAAAAAACAACAGCCCTGAGGGATATCACTGTCCTGGAATTAAGGGGACATAGCAATCATAGAGGGGCTTGACTTGTATTAAAAAAATCTGCTCTCTTTATGATAAGTCAGATCCCCTTTTGCTGGTCATGGCCAAATGGCAATAATATAGGCATGACTCAGCCCATAACTTCTAAGCCTCTTTCTTAATCACAATTCTGCTTTAGTTTATGTAATGGATCTTTATAGAGTTATTGGATGAAGGTATGTTTCTTCTAAAATACGAGAGTATACGATGTATAGATTGAACCATAGTTACATTATAGGAATAAGGCTACTACAAGCAAAAGAGGACTTGACCTATAAAGGCAGCATAATTTTTTATATATGTCTCTATCTAATTGGTGGGGTTCTGCTGTGTCTTCTTTATTGTTCAGATGGGCACATTGGCTCATCCATAGTGACCAGAGAATGCAATTGAGATAAAATACTAAGCAGATCCACAACTATATGTACAGTTGACTCCAGAAGTTTACATACACTATATAAAAAGACATATATTCATGTTTTTATCACTATCTGACATGAAATTAGAATAAACCTTTCCCATTTTAAGTCAATTATGATTACCAAAGTTATTTATATTTGCCAAATGCTAGAATAATGAAATAGAGAATTTTTAAAGGCATTTTATTACTTTCATCAAAGTCAAAAGTTTACATACACTAGGATTACTATGTCTTTAAACAATTTGGGACAGCCCATATGATGATGCCATGTCTTTGGAAGCTTCTGATAAGTTTATTGGCAACATCTGAATTAATAAGAGACACACATGTGGATGTATTATTTTGCAAACCAAAAACACACTGCTTCTGTGTGCAACATCATGGGAAAGTCTAAAAAAATCAGCCAAGATATCAGGAAGAGAATTGCATACTTGCATAAGTCTGGATCAACCTTGGGTGCAATTTCCAGATACCTGAAGGTGCCTCATTCATCTGTACAAACAATTATATGTAAGTGCAAACAAGATAGGAATATTCAGCCATCATTCCACTCAGGAAGGAGATGGAATCTGAGACTCAGAAATGAATATGTTTTGGTCCGACATGTGTATATCAACCCAAGAACAAAAGCAAAAGACCTTGTAAAGATGCTGGCGGACGTTGGTAAGATTGTGTCATAATCCACAGTGAAACGAGTACTGTTTCAACATGGGCTGAAAGGCCACTCTGCCAGGAAGAAACCATTACTCCAAAAGAAACATATAAAAGCCAGATTAATGTTTGCAAATGCACAGAGGAACAAAGACCTACATTTTTGGAGACATGTCCTCTGGTCTGATGAAACTGAAATTGAACTGTTTGGCCATAATGACTATCTTTACATTTGGAGGAAAAAGGGAGAAGCTTGGAAGCCTAAAAACACCACCCCAACTGTGAAGCAAGGGGTGGCAACATCATGTTGTAGGTTTGTTTTGCTTCAGGAAGGACTGGTGAACTTCATAAAATAGATGGCATCATGAGGAAAGAAGATTATGTGGCAATACTGAAGCAACATCTCAAGATATCAGCCAGGAAGTTAAAGCTTGAGCGGAAATGGGTCTTCCAAATGGACAATGACTCGAAGCATACTGCCAAACTGGTTACAAAGGGGCTTAAGGATAACAAAGTCAATGTTTTGAAGTGTCCATCACAAAGCCCTTATCTCAATCCTATTGAAAATTTATGGGCAAAGCTGAAAAGGCAGGTGCGAGCAAGGTACAAACATGGCTCAGTTACAGCAGTTCTTTCAGGAGGAATGGACCAAAATTCTTACCAACTATTTTGAGAAGCTCGTGGAAGGATGTCCAAAATGTTTGACCCAAGTCATACAGTTTAAGGGCAATGCTACCAAATACTAATGAAATGTATGTAAACTTCTGACTTTGCCGAAAGTAATAAAAGTGCCTTAAAAATGATCTCTCTCATTATTCTGGTGTTTGGCAAATATAAATAATTGTGGTATTCCTAATTGACCTAAAATTGGTAAGATTTATTCTCATTTCATGTCAGATAGTGAGAAAAAGATGCATATGTGTCTTTTTATATAGTGTAAACTTCTGGTTTCAACTGTATGTGACTGTGTAGACAATGACAGTGACACCTCAATAATAGTAAAAACCTAACTAATCAAATCAGTAGGGGTTCAACCACTGGGACTTTCAATGATCAGCTGAAGACCAGGAGTCATTTAAATGAGGCAATGGTCAAACATGTTGCGTACTTGGCTGTTTTTGTCAGTGCCATAGACTTTGCATGGAGAGGCAGGGATCCTGCTAGACCACCACTAGATTTCTCCGCTTAGGCATGGTTCTACAGCTGGGAAAAATGGGGCACTAGGGTGCCCTCTTGTAGCAATAAGTGAGAGTCTCAATAGTCAACCCCCGTATTAATCTAGCATTTATTATTTTTCAAGTAGATAAAGACTATTTACAGCAGGGTTGGGATATGGACAGGCAGCTTGGATATAATATAATGCCTGCTTATTTACTGAAGGTTTCCTAGGCTGACACCTCTTTTTGCTTTAGCAGTAGCCTGGCTGGTGAAATTGTTCCCTGCTGTGTTTTATCAGCAGTACAGAAGCTTGCTTATCTTTCTTATTGTCAAACTTTAACCCTTTAGAGCACTGTAGCCTTGAGTCCTGCTGTAAAACCCCTCCATAACCAAAATCTGTCTAACAGGCTCAACTAAGAATAGCAGAACTGAAATGTCAATCACTGCTGAAGAATCGCCCACAGCCTGAACAGGAAGTAGGAGCTTAAAGATGGCTTTGAAAAGCAGGCTCTGGGAAACAGATGGGAAAATCCCTTTAAATAAATCTGCTAAATGTATACAAATAATGGATACAATCAATGTATCCAAAAAAAAGGAAATTTTGTCCAGCATTCAATGAGAAGAATAGGAATATATAAAATCACATTTTAATAAGTACAATTAAAATGAGAACTATGGGCGACATGTCAGAAAAGAGGCGCCTCCATGACAGTTTTAAGGTGCATTAAATGAGTGTATAATGCACTGGAATAAATAAACCTGCCAAAAATCTGGCATGTGGTATGCCTTGCATAGCATATTTAATGCGCCTAATTTAGGCATATACCAAAAAAGGCGCATTGCCTATCATCGCTAACATATGTGATGCGCCTACTTTACTACTTTAGGCGCATTCAAAAGTGTCAAATGCACCTAGTTTTGGTGTACAACAGTTCATTTATATAGAGAATACGGTGTCAACAATGTTTTGTTGCAAAATACACCAAGAAAATGGAGTAGCCCTAATGTGACATGTTACCCTATATGCTTATAGTCTCATGTCCTCCTGACATGTTTCAAGCCTCTGGGGCCCAAAGTCAGAGAGAGGAATAATGTATCACACACAACTAAAAGTAAATGTGTCAGAAGTTGTTCCAAGGGAAAGTTCAAACTCTAAGATTATGTCTACACAGTACACAAAAATGATTGTACTTTTGCCTGAAAATACTATCGTTCAGGCAGATCATAGAATTTAATAGAAAAAACGACCTGCAGTTTACATGGGTCATTTTTTTCTGCTCATTTTCTGGTGCCGGTATATTTACTAACTTATTGCTAAATACAGCGGCGTTTTGAGTTTTGGCATCGATTTCCCATACCATCAATTGTATGGGCCAACAGCAGAAAAATGAGAACCAACTGTGGTTTTTGCAAATACAGTGACGAAAACCACGGTCGTACATCAGTAAAAAAATGTTTTTTGTCCGATGCTATGTGGATCTAGCCTAATTCTATTTCTTTAGCGCTTGAACATTTCTCCCAGAACTATTTCTGACATGTTCGATGTTTGTTTTTAGTTACTGTGTGATACATTATTCCTCACTATGACTAAAAGTCACAGAGGCTTGAAACGCGTCAGCAGGACATGAGACTTTAAGCACATAGGGCCACATGTATGAAAACTGTCTAGGTCTAAAATACACTTTGTTGTCCATAGCAACCAATCAGAGTGCCCCTTTCATTTCATATGGTGCTTTGGAAAAATGAAAGGGGCGCTCTGATTGGTTGCTATGGGCTACAAAGTGAGTTTTAGAACTAGACAGTTTTCATACACGTGGCCCATAGTTCTCATTTTAATTGTACTTATTAAAATGTGATTTTATTTATTCCTTTTTTTCTAATTGGATGATGGACAAAATTCCATTTTCTTTTTTGGATATTTTAAATCACAGACTTATAAAGGTATTTGTGTTGTTTAAGAAACTGAGCTCTTATATATTTTCTATAATTTTAATAAGAAACAAACAATAGTATTTTATTTTAATAGCTACATAATATATCAGATTTTGTGTGTGTCTTCTGTGCCTGCTAATCTTAAATTGACATAAAAATAATTGTGTATTCCTGTAGACTGGAACCTGTTCATAGACAGAAGTAAAATGTAGTAGGTGCCGATAGTATAAATCGATTTTACTGTTTTACACTATAATTAAAAATATACCATATTAAAATAGTAGGTAAAGAGTAATTAAAAAAATTGAAAAAGTGTGATCTTTAGTTGGATTTTTTTATTACTACCCTGGAATTATAATCCTCCCTTTTTCCTTAAATCCCTAAGAAAAGATTTAGCATGTGGAAGAATAGACTAACCATGGTGAGAAGCAGGTTGCTGTAATGTATGATGGAAAAGAATATAATACAGCTAAGCCTGGACTGGCTACTGAATGAAAGGGGCCACTAAGGAATTGTTAGCTACAAGGAAGGGTCTCCGTATTATCGGCTTTGATCTCCGACTTAGAGGGTTTTGAATGGCTGGGAGAAATGTTAATCTTCCAGACCACACCTTCTATCCATTTTTCCCCACTATGACACATAAGAAGAGGACAGAAGGTACTCTTTTAGCAATGAGGAAAATCAATGATAAAGTGTGGTGCTTTATAGCTATTACAATACAGTAATCAGGGATTAAATTACTTGAAAGTCTCTATTGCTACACATGTAGTCTGCCTCATAGTTAGCATCTCAAAGTGCTATTTTATTTACTTGCTTCTACACAGAAACATGAATTGTCATCTAGAATTATTAGAATCTATTATTATTATTTATTTTAAAGTGCCATTAATTCCAGGGTGCTGTACATCTGAGGAGGGTTATGTACATAACATAGGCCACAAAAGTACAGTGGCTACACTAAATGACTAACAACTGAAACAGAGGAAGAATGGACCCTGTCTGTGAAGGCTTACAATCTACAATACACCTATAATATAAAATTTATTTAGCGAAGGTAGTACTACTGCAGTAGTGCCTATTTTGGCATCAGAGTTAATGTGATCGCTCTTTTTCTAAAAAACAATATATTCAAGTCAAGAATGAATTATATTGGAGGCTAGGTAATAACAAATCTGAGTGTATAAAGGCTGATATTTATCTACAGCTGGTGCTGATCTAGGACAATCTTATGGCATCCAAAATTAGCAATTATGTCCGAGCCGAGTTAGGGTGCCTTCACAATGTGCATTTTTGGTGTGTTTTTTTATGAGAATTTTTTTTTGTCCAAAACGCACAGCATTAATTGTTGAGCATTTCTGCAAAAGAAAATGCACCAAAAAGCACACCAGAAAAACACCCTTAGGCCATGTTCACACGGCTTAAAATGGGCCGTATTTCGGTCCGTAATTACGCGCCGAAGTGCGCAAATTACGGGCTGAAAACGACCCATTCATTGCGGTAATCCACAGTTCTCATAGAGAACTATGGATTACGTCTCCTATCCCCGCTAGTAATGATTGTTTTAGGGGCCGGCGAGGTGCCGGCCCCCCGCTCCCTCCCCCGCTCCCGTCCCGCCCCCGGCCACACGGCGTAATTGCGGGACGTAATTACGTCCCGCAGTTAAGCCGTGTGAACCTAGCCTTAGGGTATGTTCAAACACTGTTATTCAGATGTGTGTTTCGATCCGTGTTTCAGATCCAAAATGGACCCAAACACACATCTAACAATGTGCAGTGTGATTCACATTAGTTTTAATGTAAAACATGCATCGGCGAGATGAGTGATCGCTGATGCGTGTTTACTTGCGTCTTTCTGATGTATCTTTCAGATCCGTTCAAAGAAATGACATGTCAATTCTTGATCCGTTTTACGCAGCAGACAACCTATTTAAAACTATGGTGTGCATTTCTGCTGCACAGAAAACGCATCCAAAAACGTAATGTAATGCGCCAAAGAAACTTTTTAGTGCGCCAAAGATTTGGGGTGTTCTGGGGGCGTCGCACCACATTCATAGAAATAGATACATTTATGATTCTTGGATGCCACACCTAGTCACATAACAGAACAGCCAGACCAAGTTAAAGGTGGTCTGCCTGAGCTAGACTTGTCTTATTGGTACTCACTTCCTGATGTAGAGCTGCAAAGAACGGGAATACATTCTGGCACATTCACACTCCCTTTAAAGAATTTAGGGGGGCCAGGTTTCAGCGCCAACGTTCATATATTTCACCCTTTGTCTTTTCTGGAGTGGATGGGATCTTTCAGTAAGACTGTCACATGGCTAAAAATGTCAGAAATTCATTGAAAGAGCATGATCAAAACAATCAAGTACTACTCTATCCCCTAATTTCCCAGACTTGAATCCCTTTGAGCAAATGTTGGACTCCTTCAGTTGTGGTGTTTGCTCCATGCACCCTCTAACAGCTGTAGGATGCACTGCAATCAGCATGGCTCCAGATACCTGTGACAACCAGCAAGAAAATTAGTGAATCATTCCTACCCATCAACCTCCCCATGGTTTCAACGGCGGTTTACTTGGGGGGACAAGGGGGGGTTAAAAAATTTTGACTAAAACGTGTTTTTGACCTATAAAAACATTAAAAAATTTCCTGCGTATGAAAGTAGACAACCCGAAGAAAAATTATGTTTTTATAATCTGGAATTTTCTGTTTTGCGACCGCCCTTCTCTAATATTACATTTGATGCAACATACCTGTTTTCTCCTATTTTAGTAGTGGTGCAAGGTGTCAAACAATATAATTTAAGATACACAAATATAAAAACCTCAAAGGATTGAGAAGAGTAAGGAACCTTTTAATGTAAACAGCCCCCGCCCCCTTACTATATTATAAGGACAAAAGGCGACCCCACCTTTCAGGAGTGGGTCTTCTTTTACGCTATAACGGTGGAGCTGAGTTTCTGTGTGTTTTCTCACCATAGTAAACATTTCCCAGGTGGGAAATGTACTTCTTAACAGCCTCTCCAAGACAATATGTAGGGAGGGGTCAAGAGTAAGCTTCCTCTGAAAGACAACATATGTTACCTTTCTGCTAGTAACACGGGTTTATATTGAACTAGTCCCAAAATATGGATACATGGGCATAGGAGTCTCATTATGTAAATTAAGCTTTAAAGACAGTCCTCACAATACAGTAGAATTAAGCACCTCCTCAGCTGAAATTTCCCCTCTTAAAAGAATACCAGAGGTCACCATTTTTACTCAACACTGAACTCGATATTCCTACGTTTATCAGTACACTCTAGCATGCAAAAGTTAGGAATATTTTGTTTTCAAAATAATGTATTTCTATTAATACAGCAACACAAGTAAAGAGTGATTCAGAGTAAACTATCATTTCTTAGATTTAGGGTATGTTCACACACGGCGCAATTGCGGTCGTTTTGGGCACATATTTGTCTCAATCTTCTAAAATCAACCCCCCTTACAGAAATCCATAGTTTTTTTTTCGGGGGTGAGGGGGGGGCCCCGGGGGAACCGGGGCCCCCCGTGTTTTAAGAATATCCCGGGACGCACGACTTCAAAAAACACCTGGTCATTCGCGTGCAAAAAAATGCGCGCCGCAATACACCATGTAACTATCCAAAAAGGGTAACTATAGTTCATAATTGTATTGCAGCTTACTGTGCTTGCTCAAGGCCCCGGGTTTTTTTAGAAATACCCTGGCCAGCTGTGGAGGGGAGGGGAGGGGGGTAGGGGCCCCATTCACTCCATTTTTGGTTTTAAATTTTTACAGCTCTATGATAGCTATAAATTACCATAATTGCAGTGGCGTATTGCAGAACAATTCCGTGCCGAAAATTACAGGCAATTACCTTGTAAATATCCAATGCTGCACTTTTAGGCATTTCCACAGGACTGGTTTAGGCTATTTTCAACGGGGAAATTTTTGGCATTTTTTCGGTGCGTTTTTGCACTCTAATAGGGGCAGATGCCCCGGGGGAAATTACAAACAGAAATCCATAGTTTCTCAGGAGAACTAGATTAGCCTCCTCTCCCCGCTCATAAAATTGACGTATTGAAACACTTGGAGAATTAAGGACATTCAATTATTGCAGCGAATACGCCCCAGAGTATGAAGTCAAGGACCCAGTGGGCTGCCCCACCGCGCAAGTACGATTGTGTTAGCACAAAACCCCCCAAACACACAATGTGCTGTACGTGCCGCAGTGCATTCTGTGAACATATCCTTACAGGCAGATTTTAAGATAGACTCAATATTTAGAATTTGCACAAATCCGACTGTAAACCATATCCGTAGACCGCAATAGAAAATCTGGATTATATTATTGCTCTATGGCAAGGGGAGCCCGAAATCCAAAAGCCGCAAAAATAAAGGGAAACAAAAAAATATAAATAATGTAAAATATGATGGTTTTCTAATCAGAATCCGACCAGTATTTTATATTCTACCATGTGGACACAGTCTTGCTAAATTTAGATGTGGAATCAATGCAGATTTGAAAGAGATTTTACACATTTCATTCACATTGTGTAGACAGTTCTACCTGGACAACTGAGCATACTGTAAAATTTTCAAATCTGTGGAATATCATTTTTTTTTTTTTACAGATTTCCAACACAGATATCATTCCTTTCGGTTTAGCAGGAATAAAATCCACTGTGAATCCACATCAGTATCCACATGTTAAACATGCAGATTTGTGACCTACAATGGAAAATTACCACTGTGCATGAACTCTTAGGCTGTGTCCATATTACAAAGGGCAAAGTACTCGGTGGATTCTGAATCCCAAAACGTGTCTTACGACAAGTATTTGAATAGTATTTTACAAAAGAACCCGAGGATTTTTTGCCGCAGTTTTCGGGTTCAGTTTTTCAATTGGGTTTTACACCGCAGAGCACTTTTGTTTTTTGGAGACAGATCTGTGCCTAAAAACATGCACAAAGCTTAATGGTCGTTTTTTATACCATCCCACTGAAAAAAAGGCCTTTTAGAAATCTGAGTCGTGTGGACTACCACTTGGATTTTCAATTGAGGTCTATAGGGATGCTTTTACAGTCTGTTTTTGATGGTTTTGAAAATACGAATCAGAGTCAAAAACAGACTGTAAATCCTTGTTTAATTATGTATTAAAATGACTAAAGCAAAGCAGATTTCTCTAGAAACAAGAGAAGCAGCTTTGTTGTATGACATGAATATTACTTCATAGTTCATGGAGTAGATTTTATACAAAAAAAGTTTTTACTCTCTTTTAAAAAGAATGGATAAGAAATAAAAAAGAATAGAAACGAGGTGCACAACTGCACAAGAGGATAAGTACATTAAAGTCTACATTTTAGAAAGGGTCTTTTTGGTCCCCGTTTAGCTTCCTTTTAAAGTCAATAAATACCAATGTCATCTGCAACTGTAAAAAGTCAACGTCGAAATGATGGCTGCATCGGCAGAGTTGTAAAGAAAGCCATAGTTGAAACTGACAAATAGAAACAAAAAGTTTAATCCAAAAAAGAAAACAGATGTTTTATCCTATGCCTAAAAAGAAAGCATTAAATAAGAAAAATATACATGAGGTATAGAACAAATTAAAAGGTGAGCTTTAGGACATCAAGCATGATGAAATGGTCTATGCTTTACGGGGGAAAATTTCAGTTTGCTAGAGGACAACAGTCCAAACCATGTATTTAAAATGTGTAAAGAACATGTTAAAATGACACAGGGAATTGGAATATTACCTCTCACAAACTGATTGGCAAAATTGTCAAATCTCAACCCTACTAAACCTTACTTCAGATGAACATCACCATAAGATCAAAAAGATTGTCCTACACCCAGTTACAATGAAAGCTACACATGAGATGAATTGAAATTTAACTTGAATATCTTCAAAAACTGACAGCTAAGGTACCGGATTTCAGGTTGTAATTGCTTAAGATGTAGGAATATTTCTGTATTTACAGTATGGTCCATTGATAAAACTTAGTTTTCCTTTTCGATACATACTTTTTGCAGGCAAGTGTATGTGTGTCTTTTTGTGTTTTTAGGGGCCGCACTGTATAAGTGGGGAGCACTTTGATTGCAGGGGAAAGTAGTGAAGTGGTTA
This sequence comes from Phyllomedusa bahiana, assembly GCA_025379985.1. Lineage (NCBI taxonomy): Eukaryota > Metazoa > Chordata > Amphibia > Anura > Hylidae > Phyllomedusa > Phyllomedusa bahiana. Next base: position 60,499 of record JAODAL010001038.1, on the reverse strand, counting down.
AGAGCATAAAATTTTCACCCCAAGAAGTTGGGTTGGATGGTTTTGGGGTAATGGTTTGGACAGGATGGATGTTTAAAGTCCGTCTTATTTAAGGTCCCTCCATTAAGCCCTTTCTTTCAAATTTTTGGGGACATTTTTTCACCCTTTCCTTTCCTTTTTATTGGTTGGTTGCCTGTTCATAGTTCTGCTTGCCTATTCTTTGCTTATCTGTTTTTGTCAACTCACAGCTGGTGGTGATTTAGTTAAGGGAAATCTGAAGGGGTGTCTCAAGCAAGATGGGGTTAAACCAAGGGTCTTTTTTGACATTTTTTGACTACCCCTCTAAATTTAAAAACGTTGGGGGTATCCCCACTCATTAGTTTAATTGGTTGCATGTTTCTTTATTAATTAGAATAAAGTACCCATTGGACAGTAAACTTAATTGTAGCAGCCAGTTCACAGCAGCCCAAAAGGGAAACAGGGTTAAGGGTTTAAATTAAAAGGGGCAAGATGCCATGATGAAACAATTTTTCTCCATTATACAAGTCACTGGGTTTGACCACACATGGAATACTTTGTCATTTTTGGACACCGGTTCAAGGGGAAAAACATTTGGGAGCTTGAATAGGTACAAAGGTGGGGAACAAAAAAAATAAATGGCTGGGTGGACTGCAATACCAAGAAGGCTTTCAAGATTTGGGTAATATTTTAGAGAAAGACGGCTTCGGGGGGGGAAATAATAAAATTTTTAAAAAAATATTTAAAAGGGCAAAAAAGAGTGTCTCCCCAAAATCAAATTTTAAAACCCCGGACTGTAACCGGAACAAAGGGGGATGCCTATACCCAAAGAAAGAAGTTTCAAAATACACATAGAAAGGGGGTTCTTTACTGTAAGAGAGTGAGACTGTGGAACTCCTGCCGAGGAACTTGTCAGGGAATTCACTAAAAAAAAGTTTAAAAAGGGGCTGGATGCTTTTTAGGTGGGAAATTAAATTTAACAATTATATTTTAACAGGATTCGGACAAGGGCGTTGAACTAGGAATTTTTTCGATTGGGCCCAAATTGAAATTGGGAAGGAATTTTTTTTCCCAAAATTAGGGCAATTTGGGTTCACCCCGGGGGTTTTTTGCCTTGCTTATCAACATTTTACCAATAGGTGAATGGGTAGAGTATTCTTTTTTGGCCTCACAAACATTAAAAATGAGAAGGGGGTTTTTAAATTTGGGGAAGGTAAACATTGACTCTCTACACTTCTACCTGGTTGCAGTTGTCCAAGGTCAATATGTACTCGTCACTGTTGCTTCACTTACCTACAAATAGTCATAAAAATGAACACCAAAATATAGCTACTATATAAATGTTACACTTAAGATATTGCAAAATATGAACGAAGAGATCTAAAATACTAAACCTTGTTCATACTGGATATTTGTATGCAGGGAAAAAAGGCAAACACACCACAGATCTTGTTTTGTGCCGAAAGCTTCATTTATTAGCATTTACTGGCTGCAAACCAGGGCAAACAGTAGTGCAAATAAAATGCTTTGAATACATTACTTTATCAAACAATCATTCAGTGTCTTCTTCCTAGGTAAGTCATGTATTACATTCCTCTGCTCCACAGCCAGGTGTCTGTGATGTATCTCTCCTGCCACAGAATATGATTTGATTAAATATCGATTGGATAAGCATACAAATATTTCAAATTCCCTTTGCTGTCCTACAGTAGTTTATAAAATGTTTACAATGCTAAAGGGAATTGTAGAGCAGGTAGTTTCTATAGAAATACCATTCTAGCCTGCAATAGTTGTAGTGTGTATCAATATTATGGGTCTATGATAAAAAAAGCAACACATTCCTACCAACAGAGGACTAATTATTGTGCGCTAGTGCCAAATTTGTAACAGGGCGCCGATATAGTATGTGCCTCTTTAGGGCATGTCCCCACGGCAGGTTTTTCAGCCGGATTTACAGATGGTTTTTGGTTTTGAAAGCCGTCTGTAAACTGGCTGTCAAACTTCAACACAGACCTTAGTGGAAAATCTGTTCAGCGGTCCCCACTGCACGGATTTTCCATCGGACGGTTTTTTTACACCGCCGTTGGTCCGAAATACATTGAACATGTTCATTCTTCCATCCGGTTTTGAGACAAAACATGAACAAGTCGGCATGAAAGGGCAGGGCTTCACCCGGCCCCTAAACAGAGCAAATACCGGTCAGGATTTCTGTCTGGTATTTGTCCTATGCCATGTAAACGGCCCCTAATGGTGTCTTCATATGTGTCAGAGGGGCATATGCACCCCTTTAGACACCAGGGCAGCATGTGACTTCTAGCTTGTATTCCCTTTAATGAAAATCTGTTCCATAAGTAAGAAATGTATTGAACATATTAAAAAAAATTGGGGAAAATTTACTAATGTGTACTGTATGTGGGCCAATAATTTGACACATTTGCACCACATTTATTAGTTGGTTTAGACACTTTCTGCAGCTCACTCTACAAAGAAGCATGGATTAGTGGGAAGGCATGTTGTTTTAAGTGTGACAAAAAGAGCTAAAATTGCACCAAAATTTTGGGGTACAATTTTGGTGCAAAGTCTAAAGAAGCACCTAATTTATCAAACAGCATGAGCCACTGTGAAATTCGGAACATCCTTACACTGCCTAGTTGAAATTTACACTGTCTAGGTGTAAAAAATAATAATATTCAAACTGCCCTAATGCACTTTGGAGAGGACTGATATAATTAATATCACTTGTAGTATGTAAAAGGTAATGGCGCAAATCATTTCCAATAATCTTTGCTAATGAAGGATTTAGGGGGACATGTCAGAATTGGGTTTTACCATTTTTTTGGTGTATTTTGCACCAAAAAATTGTTATAGCCCTGTTCTATACATGTATGAACAGGGGTAAAGCAATACTAGGTGCAGTTTGTTCCAGGCACGACACATTTGAATGCGCCTAAGTTATTCGCCTAAAAAGCTTGAAAGGTGCACCCATTTTTTTTATGACGGGTTTTCATACTTCGGGCGCACTATACATCATTAACACTTAAAAACGGCGTGGGCCCCCTATGATTAAAACATTTCGTGATTCAGCTTTTATGACTTTTTTTCCTAAACCTTTTTTTGATGTGTTTGTTAAAAAAAAAGACTGTCTTGGAATTATCTGCAAAAAATGTAACAACAGCGGCACTCAAAGGGTGAAGCCATGGTGTCAGCTCAAAAGCCCCAGAGGAAATCTGTGAACAGCAGTGTTTAGACTGCAAGCGGGGACTTTTGAAATATGAAAATTCTGTCCTTCGGGGCCTTGTAAAATCTCAACCCATAGCCAATGATCTCTATCTCCCCCGATCCCTAGTGCCCCCCTCCTTCGGGAAATAAAAAAAATCTTTTTTGTTTTTAAACCTTTTTAAAAACCGATGTTTATGTTTTTTACAGTCATTCTACTTTTTATGGGTTTGTAATGGAACATCCACGTCTTCCGTATATCTCAGTTTTTCTGTACAGAAAGAAGCTAGCGTTGGATTTTCTCTACACACTGTTCAACAAGAAAAGACTAAAGGAATGTTCATGCGGGGTTTTTTAGATGCATGTTTTGAGCCATGTTTCAGACCCAAAGAGGACCAAAACACGCATCTAACAATGTCTTTTTATTTACATTGTTTTCCCAATTTTAAAACATGCATCCATTCAACGGGGATCGCCGATGTGTGTTTTTATGGTTTTCGAGGCTTTTGGATCAGTTCAAAGAAATGACGTAATTTTCTTGATCCAAAAGCCAGAAAAGACCCCTTTTAAAAGTAAGGGTGGTTCTGTGTAAAAAAAAACCAACCAAACACGCGACACTTTGGGGTAAGTCTTTGGATGTTTTATACAGCGCTTTTAAACATTTTTTTGGTTTGAAAAACGCTGTGTAAAAAACCAAAAATTTTGTTTTCCAAAATTAAAGCAATAGTATGATGGAGAACATGGATCTCATATCGGGAAAAAAACCCCTGCATTCTGAGTAGACAAAATGCAAATTGGTTTTGTGCTTCAAAGTCCAATTTTTCTTCTCCACATAACATGAGGAAGGTTGGAAAAAGACAAAGTCCGTCCCACCTATAACCCTCAAAGAACCCCCCCCCCCGCCCCGGTTTTACAGCACTTGCCTTTAAAATGAGGAAACATTCTTTCCCGACCCCCAAATATGGTATTAGAATAAATAATTTGGGTCTTGTCCGAATTTTGTCCCCATGCCTTTTTTACATTTTCAAGAACCTTGGTTGTTAAATAACCCCCAAACCATGCTTTGTATCCCGTAAAACAAATTGGAGAATGCAGAAAAGGGTGCCCCCACCTGTTTTTTAAGGGGAAATTAATGAGGTATAGGCCCTGAAGAACGAACCCGCAAAAAAATTTTTCACGTGGATACCTTCTTGTATATTGAGCGCCCAATCTAGGGCATAGCAAAAATTGCGCATGGCATATCATTGTTAGCATATTTGATGCGCCAATTTTGGTGCATTCAAAAGTGCGTGGCTGGCGTTAAATGCGCCTAGTTTTGGTACTAAGTTCGTTTTAAGAATAAGGCCAAAAAGTTTTTTGGTGCAAAAAACACAAAAAAATGGCCAGCCTAATGGGAATGTTCCTTAAAAGTACGATTTTCTAGGGGCTATTCACAGATTAACATACCATAGTCAAAATACCATATGTATTTTATAGAATTCTCATTAGGAAAAGGCTTTTAAAAGGAGTGGACTCTAGTTTTCTCCTGTAATAGATGTTCATCTTCTAGAAAGACATTTCCCCCTAATTTGGGAAATTTACTGTACCTTTCAACCACAACTATTAAAAAATCTTTTTCCCAAGTTGGGTAATAAGACGTTGCACCCATTTGTGATTGTAGTAGAATCCAGAGGTTTCTATGGGTTAAGGATAACAAGTGGTCAGGGATCTGTGTTTCCACAGCAAATTCTTATAAGCAAATCATTTTTATTGAAATCACTAGAAACTTTGCGGTTAGACCTAAGCATTTTTTTTCTGAGTGGGAAGGGGGGGCGTTATTTTTAGCTCCACTTCAAAGTAAGCCGGTGGAAATTTTATTTGATATTATGAATTGTTCTTCCTAGACCATTTTATTTCAGAATTAAACATATCATTGTGTTTAGTAAGCAGAAAATTAAAAAAAAAGTGACTTTTTGGACTGTCAAATTGGGAAATATTGAGCTTTTCAACACAACCCATTCTACTGCTTATGTTTGTCTATGAAAAATGTGTGCTTGACTAATCATTGTCATAGTCAAACCCTCTAATTAGAAGTGGTATCTACACACATTTATCCATGTATTGTATTAAGAATGGTCGAGTAGGCAGTCTCTTGGGTGTTAATTTGTATTTCAGCATACAAGATGTTATTTGAGTCCTGCACTATATGTCGTGACCATAAATTATTATATGAAATATTTTGAAATCAAATTACATTTATTAGACTCCCTGGTTAAAAATCTTTTCAAATAATTAACAATATAATTGCTCTTACTTCAAAAAAGTACTAAAAGCCATAATATACAACAAACCTCAAAGAACCAAACATTGAACTCAAGACTGGTAGAAAATATGTAAGTAAATTTGTTTTTATCCGTGAATGTGCTCTACCACCCTATCTTCCTTAGCTGCTCTTAGCCTGGTATTCCTGGAGGTGGAGGTACTCCCCTTTTTTTGGGAAAAGAAGGAAAGTGTGTTTATTTTGGATTCTTGGCTTAGAAACAGGCAGGGGAAGAGCTTGCTTGCGTCTAAAGACCTCAGCAGTGCTCTTAGATTTATGCCCATAGGCTTTCAACTTGTGTGGGTATTTAAAACTTTAACGAGAAATTGGGAAAGTTTTCGTTTTAGTTTCTTTTTCAACCTTTATAATGGAAAGGGTGTGTGACTGTCGTTTTTGAAAAAAATTTTTTAAATTTTATTTTTAATAATTTTTGTATTAAAAATAAATAAATTTTTTAAAATTTATTTTAAATTTATTTATTTATTTATTTACCAAAAAACACAATATGAAGCAGCATATCCCCCCAAAAAAATTAATATCCTCAAACTTTATTTTTCATTCCAACCCCCAAGTTTCGCCTTATGGAACCTTTCTTACGGGGGGGTGGACTATATTTTTTGGATGACGCTTGTATTGGGGTTTTTTTGGTGAGAATTGAGGGAGGGTTTTTTTGATTTTTGGAGTGTTCACACAATAAGGATTTTCAGGTTTGTGCTCATTTTGTTTTTTGGTTTTTACGTTGGGCGGACATGTATGAAGGGCTGGCCGAATTGGCGTCTTTTAGCCCGATATAGGCAGCCCGTTCATACATTTTAAAATCCCGCACGCCAACCCCCGGGGCCCTTACATTGTGCCCGCGGCGTTTGTAAGGGGCCCGATTCAGGGGGATGTGGGGGCGAGGCGAAATAGAATTATATTACTATTTGAGCTTCGTCGGCATTTCGGGGCGCTTTAAAATTTGAAACAGATCCACTTTCAGGGGAACCCTATCTGAACTGTCCCCCGAGCGCTAAAATTGCATCTGATTTATGAGCTTTAAAGGGGCTCATACATCAGGCACATTTACCCTAATTGGGGCATGAAATTTGTGTGTTAATGCCAAATTTCTGTGCGCCCTTTGTGTGTGTGTGTGCGTGTATATTATAATATTATTATAAAAATTTTAAAATTAAAGTATTTATATATTATATTAAGTTTTTTATATATTTAAATTTATTTTTATTTATATTTATTAATTTTTCAAAAATTTTTTTATTTTTTTTTATATTTTAGAATTTTTTTAGTATTTTTTTTTTGTTTTTTTTTTTTATTTAAAACCCTTAACTTTCTTTTTTCTTAATTTTTGTGACTTGAAAATATTATATATTTTTATCTTTGTGCACAACCTTTTTCACCTTTAAACACAATTTTTTTTTACACATATATATTTTAGGGGAAAAATTTTCGGGTTTTGGGGGCCTTTAAACTTTTTTTAATTATATATATTAAAAGCTTTAGAAAACCCCTTTTAAATTGATATTTTAAAAAACCCGACCAAATATAAAGCAGCATTTACTAGAAATAAAAACAATGAAAAGGGAAACCATAGGGAATTATTGGAAAAGTTTTCTGCTACTTTGGATACAAAAAAAAATTTGAGGTTCTTAGTGTAATTTTTAAACAAAACTGTAAAAAAAAGCCCATCTCCCATGGGCCCAAAGCGCCCCCAAAAACAGGTGGGTATTTACTCTTTTCTTTTTTTTGGTGTCTTTACTTTTTCGGGAGGAAGTTTCCCAGCTAAAAAGCTACTCTGCATTGTTTTTAAAAACCTGTATGTCGGGGGGTGAAAAATCCCAAAGGGGGGCACCCACCCCCCCATCCAAACAGTCTAAAAAACAATGTTTTGTCTGCACATCCAAAAAGCTATTATTATTATTATTATTATTATTGCTAGAAAATCCTTAAAGGGGTTTTTCCCGACCCTAGCTAAAAAAACCATTCACAAGGCTACAAACCTTTTAAAGGTTACAATTTTTAAAAGGGTTAAAAAGGAAAACAAAAACCCCTGGGCTGCTGACCAAACACAGCAGGAGTGACCTCACCTGACCGGGCTGCTAGAGAAAGGGAGATGGTCATTTTACCTAAAAAAATATTTAGCAAACAAGCAGGAAATTTAAGAATGCTCAAAACCCGGGAAAGGAAGAAAAATTCAAAAACAGCAATGTTTTGGGAAAGGGGAACCCCTTTATAAAGGGAAAAACATTTTTTTTAAATGCAAAATAAAATTTAAATTTTTATAATACAGAACAAATGTTTAATTTCAAAGTACCAGTGGTCTCTTAAGATACAATGTGTTTGCTGAAATTTTTTTTTGGGGCTTTAATTTTAAAATATGGGGGCAATACTTCTTTAAAAGGGTGTTTACATCCTGTTTGAGTGATGAATATGAAATTATTATATGGGCATGCCCCCCCACGGCTTGGGTTTCCGGCCGGGGTTGTTTTTTTCATTGGGGGGGGGGGGGGGGGGGTTTGGGGTTGTAGGGGTTTTGGGGGGGGGGGGGGGACCGGGGGGGGGGGGGGGGTCGGGGGGGAAAAACCAAACGGGGGGGGGGGGCCCCCCAAATTTTTTTGAGCACAAAACCGGAAATTTCCGGGGGTTGCAGCAGTCCCACGGCACGGTTTTTCCCGGGGCCCGGTGGTTTTTTGCCCCGGCCCCCTGAAAAAAATTGTGCATGCCATTTTTCCCGCCCGGTTTACGGAGGGAATTTGGGGCATGTAAAGGGAAAGGGGGGAGGGTTTTCTCCGCTCAGGCGGGAAAAGAAAAAGCAGTTCCCCCCGTGGCCGTAGGGGCGGCCGAAAAAACAGGACAAAAAACCGGAAAAAACGACTGGTTTTTTGGCCCTTTTTGTCATGTAAATGGCCCCTAAGGTTTTGGGAGAAATGCGTTTAAAGTCCAGATAGGGGGGGTTCGGGAGATGTTCAAAGAAATTGTTTTTGACTTGGTACCCATTTCTTAAAACAAACAGCAGTTTGGGGACTTCTTAAAATTTTTGAATCGGGCCTAAACCCATAAAAGGGCCTGAAAAAAAAGGAAATATACAGGGATAAAATGACTATTTACACTTGCTATGTACACCTTAATGGGATTGTCCGCTTTAAAAAAAAAAAAAGTTTTTTTTGGGTTTACTGGGGGCCCTTTTTTAAAATAAAAAAAAATTTAAAATACTTACCCCCTCCCCTTGGGAAATCCGTGCTTTCACGTTATCTTCTCCTCTGGTTTCTTTTTAAAATTTTGACTATGGAAAATCAGGAAAAATCACGGCTTTTAAACCCATTGATCAGCTCTCCCGTTTAAAGTTCCCAATTTAGTGATGCCCTAAATCAGAGTGTTCACTTCTGAATGGTGACGTCAGGCAATGGCAGATGACTGCTTTATCCAACCCAAAATGCCGGAACCCAAAGAATTTAAACCGAAAAATGGGGGGAAGGGGGGGTGGCAGCAGAAATGGTCCGAATTGAGGGAGAGGAGTATAAACCTTTTTATTTTAAAAGGCCATCGGTATCCAAAAACATTTTTTAAAATTATAAAGCCAAAAAACCCTTTTAATTTATTGTTGGGGCAAAGTGTTTCTAAACAACTGTAAACTGTATGGCCATGTCCCCACTGCACGGATTCTCCAGACGCTGGTTTTTCAGATCGCTGGCGGCCCCGGGGAAAAAACAGAACATGTTATTCTTCGTCTGGTTTTTCGGAGGGAAATGTGAAAACATGCCTTGTAAAAAGGGAGAGCTTTTCTCCGCAAAACCGTGGAAAAAAACCCTTTTTTTTCCCCGGTTTCCCGGTTGTGTGAGGAAAGGGAAAAACAGTTAAAATTTACCGGTGGGAAAAAACTAAAGGGGTATTTGTCCTGTCCCGTTTAAATTTTTCCCTATGTTTATAGATAAAAGATAATTAGGATACAATTACACTGCAGTAACAGCATAAAGACTCCTTTAAGTAATATACAAAAGAGGGTACAAAGAAATATGATAGCATGTCAGTGTCAGTACTTACAATGAACAAGAACTTTTATGAGGGCTCATGGCTTATGTGTTGACCAAAATTCTCAAACCATGGAGAGTGTTTGTATAAAATGTGTGAAATCACAGCAGGTGAACATTTACTGCGCTTTCCCAGCCTTAGCAAGATTAGCAGAGCATCTGATTCATCATAGACAGCTATAAAATTTACATCCTTACAGCGATGTAGTGAATGTAATCTAATGCCAGTTATACTGTTCCTCAATGAGCCTGATGCACATAGTTTAAAACATGTGCCCTCAATTAACATAATCTGCTAATGACTGATCCCAAGAAACAACTAGTATTCCTCTGCTAAGTACACTGTCAGCCAGTACCATCTCACCAGTTCTTGGATCATATCACGCTCACTGCCTATGTTGGATACTTGGGGTGCATTTTCGACCAGTCCATTATTTATTAAGTTCAAGAATACTGTACTTGTTTCTTGACTTGTGTTATCTTCATAAACCCAATTTTTATATGTACAGTTCTCTGGAATCAAAGGAATTTTTCCATCTGGCTATGTCACAGATCCTGCTGGTCAAAGCCAGCTGTAACCGACATTTTATTCCTAGATGAGTGGAGGTTTTAACAGCAAAGGTACAAAGCTCTAAAGGGTTTATATTTGTCAGTAACAAATATAAACAAGCTTCTGTATACTGCTGATCAGACACAGCAGGGACTGATGTCAGCATCCCTGCCAAGGCTGCTAGAGCAGAGAAAGGTGGTCTACAGCTTAGGAAACCTCCTCTAAATAAAGCAGGAGGCAAGAAGTTCTCTAACTCTGAAATTAAGCAAATTTAGAACAGCAATGTATTTGGTAATAGTCTTTATTTACCTTTACCTAAATGTTTAAAGCTAATCAATGGGATGGAAATACCCCTTTAACTCCTTAACGACCGCGCACCGTCTTTGGACGGCGGGCATTTCAGGTCGTTCGTCTGCAGTGACGTCTTTAGACGTCGCTGCAGACACCGGAGTTTGCGGCGCCCGGTACCGCAATTGCGCTAGGATCGGGGCTGTACTACACAGCCCCCATCCCAGAGCATGTCCTGCAGGCATCAGGGAGTGGCGGAAACCTCTGCAACCCGATGCTTTAACCCTTTGATTGCGGCGGTGCGTTACCGCAGCGCAATCAAAGGGATCCCCTGCTCTGTCGGGTGATCGGAACACCCGGTGACCCGACAGAGCTCTAGGGAACGGCTGCACAGTCAGCTTGGGGACCTAGAGTGGCCCAGAGCTGTCTGTGTAAGAAGCCAGTGATTAGGACGCACTGTGTGCTGTCCTTAATCACTGCCTGTGTCAAACTGACAAGATTAGAAATGTATTAGCATATGAATATGCTAATACATTACTAAGTATAAAAAAAAAAATTTAAAAAATGTAAAACAGTTCTCCCTTCATGGGAGTAAAAAAAAAAAATACAAAAAACCCCATAAAAAAGTGTTAAAAGAAGAATAAAAAAATAAATAATAAAATAAAAATAAATATTTAATTATAAATAATTGTGCAAAAATTTCACACACAAAAAAAAACCAACAAAAATTGGTATCCACCACCGTAATAACCGGGGAAATTAAATCAAAACAAGTTATTAAGTTGAAAGGAATGGGAAAAAAAAAAAAAAATACTGCAATTATTTATAAGTGAACTTAAATTTCCCCAAAAAAGTACAACTCGTTTCGAATAAACGGGGTCTCCACTGCGCATTGAAAAAAAAAAAAGTTACAAGTTGAAACCAAAGGGGGCAAAAACGAAAAAAATTTCTGGTCATTAACTTCTTTTCAGGCGTTCGGCTTAAGGGGTTAATGGTGCTTTAGAATACTACTACTACTACTACTTCTACTATTACTACAACAACTAATAATAATATTTTTGGGTGAATGCAGTGGTTTTCACTTGTCACAAAATTTCCATTTTCACAAGAACCACTAAACTAATTTTTTTCAACAGTTCACCAATGAAAATAAAACCCGCACTAAAATATATATAATTCTGCTGCTTGTTATTGGAAACATATTCACATGTGTGCAGCAGATGGGTCTCACAGGGTGCACATTGAAGTATACTCCAATCCTGTTTATGTGTTATTGGAAACAGTCAACAAGTTTGTCACTGGCACACCCCTAATGTTTTGCCGAGCTGTTATAATGTAGCGGAACATCAAATTTCTACATAGTCTCTGATGCAAAGATAAAACTACTTAGAATGAAGATGACCAGAGCAAGCTCTGAACAGACATTAAATCAGCAAAGAATGCAGGAAGATATCAACTTTGAAGCCTGCAGAAAGGGGAACTGCTTTTTTGGGGAAAAACAAAACCGTAATTTATAATTGTAATTTAAATTTTTTTACAAAGTTATTTAACTTTAGGAAAAAAATGTAATACGCATACAATAGAGGCCAAAGTTTTCATAAAGGGGCCCCTTTTACGAAAATGCTAGGTCCCCAAAACTCTCTTTGTTGACCAAAAACCAATCAGAGCGCCCCCCTCATTTTTTTCCCGAGCACATATGAAAAGACAGGGCGCTCTGATTGGTTTTGTGGGGGAACAAAGTGAGTTTTAGACCCAGACAGTTTTTATACATGTGGTCCACACTGTCAAACTTTGGTACTTGTAAAATTTAACACTTGTTTATAAAAAGCATTCTTGGTATTTGTTTGCTTGGTACTCAATGTACTTGCTAGAATTTGTTGCGATCCCAAAAGCATAAGCCCACTTAAGCCATGTTAGTCATACGGTAGTTCTCCCGCAGTGCCAGCGAAAACCCGGGGCCCTTCCCAGGGGGGGGCAGGCGGGGGGTCGCCCGGGCGCCGAGGCTCCGCCACCCGAGGGGGGCGCCGCGGCCGCCCTCCCCCCCGGAGGGGGCCCCCGACTCTGCGCGACTGTTTTTTAAAAAAGTCGCCAGAGCCACCTGCAGGGAGGAGGGGGGGAAGATCGTTCCCGCCTGATCCTCCCCCGTACCGTACAGGGGCGCACAGCTTTCCCGCCCCCCTGTGACGCCGATCCCCTCGGCCCCGGGGCTCTGCCGCCGAGGAGACCCTGGGCTGCGTCAGCGAAGCAGGTGATGACGTTACTTGCTTACACCACTCAGCGCTCCCACTGTGACAGCTCCGGACCGGGACGCGCGGACCCAGGTGAGTATCTTTTTTTTTATTTTAAAATTATTACAGAGGACACTGCACAAGGGGGGGCACACTGGGTACAAGGGGAATCCTTGCTACAAGGGGGGCTCCTGGTCGGGGGGCACACTGGCTACAAGGGGGGCACACTGGCTACAAGGGGGGACACACTCCCTACAAGGGGGGCACCCTGGCTACAAGAGGGGCACCCTGGCTACAAGAGGGGCACACTGGCTAAAAGGGGAACACTAGCTAAAAGGGGGGCATCTGGCTACAAGGGGGGCACACTGGCTACAAGGGGGGCATCTACTGGCTACAAGGGGGCATCTACTGGCTACAATGGGGGCACACTGGCTACAATGAGGGCACACTGGCTACAAAGGGGGCATCACTGGCTACAAGGGGGGCATCACTGGCTAAAAGGGGGGGCAAAGGGGCTACGGGGACTACGGGGCATTTTACCTGGCTACAAGGGGGCATCTACATGGCCATAAAAGGGGCATCTACCCTGAAAACACAAAGGGGGCCCCCTACAAGCTAACAGAGGGGCAATCACGGGGGGCTCCCAAATGGGGGCAACACAATGGGCATAGGCACAGGGGGCATCACTGGCTACAGGGGTGGGCACTTACCTGGCTCCCAAGGTGGGTTGGGGGCATCTCTGGGGCTTACACAGGGGGGAAAATCCCTACTGGGGCCCCTCCAAAATGGTGGGGGCATCTCTACAGGCTTAAAAGGGGGGCATCACTGGCTAAATGGGGGCACACTACATACATAGTGGGGCATCTCTGGCTACAAGGGGGCATCTCTGGCTACAAGGGGGCATCAACTGGCTACAGGGGGGCATCAACTGGCTACAGGGGGGGCATCACTAGCTACAGGGGGCATCAACTGGCTACAAGGGGGCTTTCTCTGGCTACAAGGGGGGCATCAACTAGCTACAGGGGGGCATCAACTGGCTACAGGGGGGCCTCAACTAGCTACAGGGGGGCAAAAACTGGCTACAGGGGGGGGGGCATTAACTAGCTACAGGGGGCATCTTAACTGGCTACAGGGGGTATCACTGGCTACAGGGGCTACTACCTGGCTATAGGGGCTATTACATGGCTACCATATGAGATGCTATTAGATGGGGAGTTGTATAGAGATGGGAATTGTTGGGAAAAATGCTGAAAAAGGGAGGAGTCTTAAGAATTTTTTTTGTAAATTTTACAGTGAAGAGTCGGGAGTAGTCTTCATGGCTTCTGGGACAGATGGAGGAGAAGAAGAAGAAGAAGAAAAGAAGAAAAAAGAAAAATTAGAGGAAAAACTCTCCTGTGAGTCACTATATATAACTTTACTGTTAACCATAACCATTTATATGTGTGCAGAGCCTGTGTTCAGCGGTATCCACCACTGTATGCTGGTAATATTGGTTGAATATAATGGTTTGTATTCAGTAATGGTCGTTGTATTATTCAGTCACTATGTGCTGGGGATATGTGGTCAAAGGTGTTGCTGTATTTGGTCACTATGTTTGGTGGGTATGTGGTCATGGGGTGGGGAGTATTATTCGGTCACTGTGTCTGGTGATATGTGGTCTGAGTGGTCTTGGGATTCTGGTTGGTGTAGCAGTGTTATTTGGTTTAAATGTATGACCATTATTTGTAATCTTATATGTATCAAAATTGTGGTAAATCTTGTTGTATATTTTAGATTTGGTGGATGGGGATGCACTGTGTTTCATGGTGGCGCATTATGTTACATTTGGGGGGGGGGGGGGGGGCGAAATTTCTTCACCTCGCCCTGAGTGAAATTTAGCCTAGGAACTGCCCTGGAAGAACCCCACTCTTTTTTCATGAGCTGCACTGTAACTTTTGGATTGTTTAAGGTCAGTCGTAGACCTTGTACACTTGGCTCGGAAATAATATGTTCAAAGCACCTCTTTTCTTAGCAGTCCTCTTGCTGTGTTTTGCAGTTGACGGAATGGCAAGCACTGATCTATGGAACACAATTCATTTCTATATATTGATAATGTTGATTTGGTAAGATCCAACCCCATTAATGCCTTATAAAATGTGGACTTTCTGGAAGTGTGAAATGGATTAATTCAATTTGCTACTCATCCTTCATTTTGGAACAAATTAATGACGAGTACTTTATGAGCTCTTTAATGCAAAGCTTTAAATAGAAAGTTGACACCTCACTAAGGCATGGTTGGAGTAATATGCTCCAAAGCAAAACATAACAGTCTTTTAGTGGACATCCTTTAAAAACCCTAAAACTATCACTTATTCCATCATATAATCATTTGATTTAGCCAAATATTAAATATTTAGCATTTTGTACATAGTCCTAAATTTGCAAAGGTATTTATTCCTCTGGTTTTCATGTTTTTGAAGACACTTGAACTAAACCCCTATACATTGAAGCTGTCCCAACAATCAGCTGATTGACACAACATTGACTTTATAAATTCTTGGCAATCAGCTGTAATCAGGCCCGGACTGCCCATAGGGCAAACCGGGCATTTGCCCGGCGGGCCGCTGGGGTCCGGGCCCCCAGGGCCGGCCGGATCGCCCGCCAGAGGAGGGACGGTGTGTTCCCCCCGGCGGGCCCCGAGTCCCGTCGCTGGTCTGTGGTGCGCTACAGGGGCCGCAATGGTCGCATCAGCGACCGGACCCCTGTGGCAGGGGGCCGACAGGCCCCCCCCTCGCCACACGGCTGCATGGCCGGGTCACAGACCCAGCCATGCAGCCATCATTGCCGCTGCCTGCACCGCGCGGTGCACGCAGCGGCTGAGGCTGAACATCTGGGATCTATTGATCTCGTCTGGTCAGCTCCCAGGAGGCCACGGGGCAGGCGCGCATTGTAATGACGTCATTGCACGCCTGCTCCGCGGCCCCGCACTCTGCAGTGAGCGGCCACCGGCTCCAGAGCAGGTGAAGAGGAGGGGACAGCGGGTGAGTATTACTTTTTAATTTTTTTTAAACTACTTACTGTCCCTTGCTGCCTATAATTGCCCTTCCCTGGCTACCTATACCCAGCCCTGACTACCTATACCCAGTCCTGGCTACCTATACTCTGCCCTGGCTACCTATACCCTGCCCTGGCTAACTATACCCTGCCTGGCTATATGATGCCCTGCCCTGGCTACCTATACCCTGCCCTGGCTATATGAATGCCCTTTCCCCGGCTACCTAACCCTGACTGGCTATATGATGCCCTGCCCTGGCAACCTATACCCTGCTGGCTATATGATGCCCTGCCCTGGCTGCCTTTACCCTGCCCTGGCTATATGATGCCCCTGCCCTGGCTACCTATACCCTACCTGGCTATATGAGCCCTGCCCTGGCTACCTATACCCTGCCCTGGCCTAAAATGATGCCCTACCCTGGCTGCCTATACCCTGCCCTGGCTGCCTATACCCTGCCTGCTATATGAAAGCCCTGCCCTGGCTGCCTATACACTGCCCTGGCTGCTTATGCACTGCCCTGCCTATCAATATACTGGCCCTGTTTGCCTATATACTGTCCCTGTCTGCCTATAAGTGGCCCTGCCTGCCTGCATACTGTCCCTGCCTGCCTACATTCTGTCCCTGACTGCCTACATACTGTCCCTGCCTACCTATATACTGGCCCGCCTGCCTATATACTGGCCCTGCCTCTCTACATACTGGCCCTGCTCCTAATGGGGGTCTACCTATTTACATGCCACTTAAACTGACATTTTTTAATTTCTAATTTTTTAGGTAAACATAGCTGTTTTGGGGAATTGATATGAAAGTGCTGGAAAAGAGAGGAGTCTAAGATGTATTTGTGGTAAATTCTACAGGGACGAGTAGTGACCACTAGAAGAGGACACTGCATGCTGTACTGGACAGAGAAAGAAATGGAAGGGAACAACAAGGGAAGACATCATGGAGGTTTGTGCCAGAAGAAGAAAAGGAGAAGAGAACAACTCCCACCAGAGATGACGTCTCCTGTGAGTCCCTGCTGTCAGGGGTCATTTTACTTCTATGTTGAATCAGTGCTGTATTCATGTGATGGTGACCTGACTACTGGTGATGTCATTGGTGGGGTTGTAGGTTATGTTGGTGCTTATGTAGTGTCAGTGTGGGCTTGTCCCGGATTGTAAAGCAAGTGCACACCTGACTCTGTGATGAGGGGTTTCTCTGCACCACTGTTACTTTCTTGCTTGTGTGTAGGGAGCTCTAACACAGAGTGGTTTTGGTGCATTTTTTGATGCGTTTTTTTTTGTGCAGAAATGTACAGCATTAACTACTCTGCCTTTCTGCACAAAAATGCACCAAAAACTCATAAATAACACACCAAAAACTCTCCGTGTGAAAGCACCTTTATGTAGTTTATTTTAGACAGTGGCGAGGTGCGAGAACAAGGGACATTTTGTAAGCGGATATTGTATGTGGGCTGCTGGGGGCTTAGTGCCAGGGCTGATTTTTTATTCCCAGTCCGGCCCTGGCTGTAATCACCAGAGGAACCTCAACCATCTATACATTTCCCACTGCATTGGAAGTATAGTATAGTTTAACATCCCAGCTATTGAAATAAATGGCCTTACATGTAACATTGGACAAGCTAATCGTGCCAGAGTCATATAGCATGTTTTCATAGACGTTCTTCCATTTGGCTAATAAATGGGGGAATGAGCAGTAGATCCCATTTTTGGTGGCTGTGACCTCCAATAGAAGACATGAACAAGGGTTGTCTTGAGATAAACTTTTAGGAGAATACAAAAAAACATGAAGGTGTATAGAAAGGGACTGGACTATACTATTACTTAAAATATAGTAGATGTCAATGAAGACATTTTGGGTGATATGTATGAAAAAGGTCTAGGTCTAAGACTTTCTTTGTTGCTCATAGCAACCAATCATTTTTTCAGGGAACTATATAAAATGAAAGGGGAGCTTTGATTGGTTGCTATGGTCCACAAAGAAAGTCTTAGACCTAGACAATTTCATACATGTAGCCCTAAAGAAGATATTTCAACTATCCTAGGACACTTTAAAGGGACAATGAGCAGCACTAAAATGAATGGCTACTAAGACAGAAACCACAAAAGCATGCTAATAAGAAATCTGAAAGCCTAAAGAGATTCACAATATAAAAGGAACAGAGGAGAGTAACAGCATGCCATCTTCTGTAACTTGTGCTTTTTTACTATTCTGTAGATTCTATTTGGACAGAATATAATTACAATTTGATGTTCTCTTATGCATCTGCGCTTTCAAAACGGACCCGTACATGAAAAAACTACTTGGAACCAGACTATGGGACCAATAAACTATTGTTTTGTTTTGGTATTATGATGTTTAGATACTGATTAAATTTATTAAATTGACTGAGTTCTTGTCATATGTTTCCTGTAAACAGTCATTTTATTTGTCTTTACCACACTGTATTTTGTAATTGTTACAACGTGTTACCCCAGTGTTTTAAAGTGTAGCAGACGTTGATGGCACTATATAAATAAATGATTAAAGTGGTTTCCGGCTCCTAATAAAAAACTTATTGTTGGCTCATAGAGCGCATTAAAAAAACAAATAAATAAAAAAATATATATACATAAACACCTCTCTGCTCTTCCATTCAAGTGCTGGCTTTCCCCAGTCTTCTGTTTACATTGTTCTACTTCTGAATGGGACATCACTGCCATAGCCACTTAATGGTTATGGCAGTCATGTGACTCTGCTTACATCCATGTTTGGAACTGTTCCCTGAATGGTGATGAAGGGCAAACACGTGTGACCACTGCAACCAATCAGTGACTGCAGTGGTGATGTCCCCATTTGGAAGTAAAACTATACATAAATGTAAGACGGGAGAGAAATAGTGCTGGTATGGATGAGCGGAGGAAGATAATAAAAGACTTTTTTATGTGGCTTTAGGAGTTGACTATATTTTTTTTTTAGACAACAGGCAACCCCTTTAATACTAACAAATACTAGCAAAGGTCTATCACATATAATTGCTATACATTTAAATACATTGAAAATAAAACTTTGTTAACACTAATGTACATGGATTTGAAAAGGCCAAGGGCATTGTTTATTTCGTAAGTGTTTCTAGTCAGGCACTTAAATCTGGTTAAATCTGATTCTAGATATAGACACGTAATAAATTGCATGTTAGTAGAAAGTAACTTAATTTATGGCGGTGTGATAGATCCTGCTTTATAAGGGTGGAGCCATAAACGACTGGAAGTTTCACTAATTAATAGTAAGGAATCATTTTATGCTATCCTTTCCTCCCTTTCAGTTTTTTAATTAGTGTGAATACAATGAAACACAGTAAACTACTCCAAATTTTAGCACACTAATTTGAATCTATGTTCAATTCACAATGACCTAATAATCTGGAATATTGTGATTTTTTATGGCTGATTACTAGAAAGAAGAGATTAGGGCTATTGTGAAAGGAACGTACTCTATGGATACTGTACCTAGAGCATGTGCATTTATGGATCTGTAGAGTAGTGGCCCCAAAAAATGTATAGCTCTCATGCACAGTACAAGATTGTTTAGAGTAGGTCCCTATCCCTATTTTGACCTTGATCCTGGTCCTGGAGGCGTGCACTCTGTATATTGGAAGTATTTGTTACAAATTTTGCTGCTGGTTCACAATTTCGAGACCTATCTGAACTGAGGCCACCTTGCTGTTGGTGGATGAGTCGTCACAGTTTGATAAAAAATATTGGTTACGAGATTCAGATGCTCATGTACACTTTACAATGTGTAGCAGAAATACACTTAAACAGAATTCTTATATTTAATGATGATGTCTGAGCGTCTGCACAGTGCTGCTGGTCCGTTTCTGTGTGTTGCATTTACAATGCAGCCATGTCACTGTGCACTTGCTTCATTTATTTCACATTTTCTAGAGATTTTGACCATTTCTGTTTTAAAAGTGTAATTCATACAACATGTATAAAAATCGTACTGTTCTAGGAAGTTTTATTGTTCTATCACACTGAACTGTATATTAGTTTTGTAATGTAGCATATTATTCCACTTTACTGTGTAAACTATTGTAGGAGCTTTTTAGTAGTAGACCAAAGTTTCCAGTGACATATTTCCTAAATCTGAAATAAATAGGTGTAGATTATTTTGTAAAATTCAGGATTTGTTCAGAAATGTTATTTGTCTATTATTTGATGAGTCAATGGACGCTAATCGTTTTGTAGCAGGTCATTGCATGTGTTGTTGTGATCAGTCCATATATACATCTGTGAATAACTTGTGTAACCTATTCAGTTAAATCCTCCCCCTTCTTTCCCCATAGACAACTTCTAGTCATGACCTCTGTTTTTTTTTCTTTTTTTCTAACAACCCCCTGGGGTCAGTCTGATTGGTTTAAACCTAGGTGTCCTAGAAATAACATTTCCCTGTTTCCATGACCTGACTTCAGGCCACCCTGATTTGGTCTAGAACTCTAATTATATTATAATATTGCCTCCATCTTTGCTATGAAAAGAATGCGTTTATTAATTTCTGTAAATCTGAAGTCTAAAGGGTTAATAATGTCTGATATAAAAAACGCAGCTGATGGTTGTCAGTACACCACACGCTTTATATCTATACCATCAAAGTCATACAGATGCAGAATTTATTAATGGATGGAGGCAAAGATCCTAAGTAGCATATCTTAAAGCTTCAATGCAAAACCTGTAATAGGGCCCCACCTACCATGTACCATTTATAATGCTGCTAATTTCTTAGGTGAAAAAATATATAAAAAAGAAAGCACACCTTGTTTCAAAGGTTGCTCTCTTTTCTACATTGTTTTTCTGTATTTTAGACAACCTATTCTACCATCATGAGGTTTGTCTACTTCATGATAATTCAAGAAGTTGTGTGATTCTCTCTTTTTAAAGGGCAGACAAGACTTCATGCCCTCTCAGGCACCTGGGACTGGTTACAACTGGTGCAACTGGTACTGGTGCCCCTCCTTAAAGGGGTTGTCTCACTAAATTGATTCATCTTGCCTCAGTCTTGTTTTCTTGGTTTCACTTTGAATTCAGGGGCGTGTTTACTGGCTTCTAGTAGGCTGCAGTAGAAGCCAGGTCTGTAGCTATAGTAACCAGTGCTGGCAGCCTATCAGGAGAGATTGAACAGGTCTGCAGCTACAGTGACCTGAGGAGCTGATGAAGCCCATACAAGAGGGGATATCTAGGAATAGGTAGGACATTGTTGATGGACATATATTGCAAAGTCTAATACAAATATCAGTGGCACACTAAAAACTAAGTGAAACATCAAGGTACATAGGAATATTGGAAATGCATTACTGCTAAGGAAAATATTAAAAACCTGGGATTCTTAGTTTAAAGTTTTTTATAAAAGATTGTATTAAGCTCACCTCCCAATAGCGTCAAGGGGATCCCAGCACAGGTGACTCCCTAACACTAAACATGTTACCTCACTAGGAGTCCATTCAGACTCAACATCTCAGGAAGTGATAGGAACCTGCTATTGAATTATCCTGCACCAGTTTAAAGAGGCGGCAGAGTGCAGCAAGCCAATGAGGCTGCCATTCCTCAAATAGACTTCAAAAATCAATTAGGTATTAGGTATTAGATGTATGCTATTGCCTTTTCAGTGTGCACCTATGCTTACGTTTTTCAAAATATATTTTAGATGTGCACAGCCTAATTAACTTTTGTAGTCTATTTGAGAAATGGCAGCCTCATTGTCTTGCTGCACTCCACCTACCTCTTTTAAACTGGTGCAGGATAATTCAATAGCAGGTTCCTATCACTTCCTGAGATGTTGAGTCTGAACGGACTCCTAGTGAGGTAACATGTTCAGTGTTAGGGACTCACCTGTGCTGGGATCCCCTTGACGCTATTGGGAGGTGAGCTTAATACAATCTTTGATCAAAAACTGTAAACTAAGAGTCCCAGGTTTTCATATTTTCCTTAGCAGTAATGCATTTCCAATATTCCTACATACCTTGATGTTTCACTTAGTTTTTAGTGTGCCACTGATATTTGTATTAGATGTATGCTATTGCCTTTTCAGTGTGCACCTATGCGTACGTTTTTCAAAATATATGGATGTGCACAGCCTAATTGATTTTTGAAATATATTGCAAAGTGACTTGTTTTTGCAAGATCTTTAAAATGAACAGCAATCCTTGTAGTGAGACAACCCCTTTAAGTTATACTTTATGGGTACTGAACAATTCAGCAAACATTATAGGCTGACTGCAAAGTATCCCAGGATGTAGCTGTTATATCAAACCATAGCTTTGAGGCATACATTTGAAATCACATTTTCTGTAAAGCATTTTAAGGCTCAATAAGCAAACTATTGTGCTCCTGTAGACTAAACTATCCTGCCTAAAATGGCATTTTCACAGCATACTTATTTTATTTATTAGCAGCACTTAATTGGTACCTCCTGAGTGCCCATCAGTATTAATGACAATGCATACTTTTCTGACGGTTCTAATTTACTATCCCTTTCCCTGTCAAAACACAGACTGCCTTGTGAACTTTCCTGGAAGTGTGGAAGGTACTCCCTCCCTCTCTTTTTTTCTGTGTGTCCCTCCTTAGAGTTCTCCTGAGCTACTAATCTCTGCAGGATAGACAGCTGCCTGAAAGCAGATTGTGTATGGTTCAGGGAGTCTGTAAGGAATTTGATCCTGTAGAGTACAGGGGCACAGAGCCAGTGAGTATTCAGGGTGGTCCACGAAGAGGGAAATAAAGGCAGATGAAAACAGGGCAGGTTATGTGAATGTATTTGCCTGCATATATGTTATGCTTCTGCATGTACTGTATGATAAGGGAGCATGTGCCTATGTGTACATTTTTTAGAGATTACATGTATTAGCCTGGATTTTGAGCCTCATGTTATTCCAATAGCTAACAGTCTCAAACAGCAGTAGAAGTTCAGCCAAGTAACATTACTCGCCCTTCTGTAAACCCCCGAAAAGTTCAAGTCAACTGATGTTGAAATTAACTAAAACAAAGCATCACTTTCAGCTTTTACAGTTAAATGGTAAATGTGCAATAGTCGATTTAGCTGAATTCAAATTGTTACAAAATTGCTCCATTTTTGCCACACTTAAAACACCTTATAACAGACAACAAAAAAGGTCAGCAGCTTCTTAGCAACAGACTACAGCTATTTTGTTAGTGACAATATATACTGACATTGTCACAGGTGCCCCTGCGACCCTCATCCCGGGTCGAAGGCACACCCGTACCCCTATGGCGAGCGGTGGCGCGACCCGCATGTCGGGCAGCCGGCGCGCTCGCTCAGCCAGCCAGGTCCCTGCTTACCTACCCAGCCGCACTCCAGCCGAAGCTCCTGTCTCCCGGCGCATGCGTCCACGCCTCCAGTCTCTGTTAAATTTAAAGCGTTAGCGCACTGGTAATTGGGTATTGCCGGTCACTGCCCCTATTTAGCCTGCCCCTTCCTGACATGGTTGCCGGATTTTTAGTGCCCTATTAGCCTATTGAGAAAGTGGTCCCTGCCTTGCCATGATGCCTGTGTACCGTACCGTCTTGCTTCCGTCCCTCGACCACGAACCTCTGCCGCCTGTCCAGAACTTACCGCCTGTCCCCAACTACGCCTACGTCGCACGCTTCTGTACCACGCTCACCATCGCAAGCAAGTCACATCAGTGGAAGCGACCTGGTAGAATCCCGCCGCAGAAAGTCCATCCCGCTTTGCTCTGGTGAAAACTGGACCTACTTAGATTCCGCTCCCTGGCGTGGCTTACGCCATTGCTTGCGGCGGTCCAGTGGATCCATTACTGCTGCCCGTGACAGACATATTATAAAATTTAGCTATAGAGCAAGTGAGATAAGTTAAAGAATACCTGTAGCCATTCCTGACATGCCTGTCTAAGTAAATACCAGCATTTCCCATTAAATAACAACTTTGTAGCACATTTTTCTTAAATCACTGTTGTATGGTTCCTGATATTCCTCCTAGAAAATCGTTACCAGTCTGTCAGCTGGGTGTTACCAACTGGGGGTATGTCCTTTAACACTGAGCCGCCCCTAGGGGTTGCAATCATTTACACAGCCTGTTGCATTGTATAAACAATGCAATAGGGTGTACAAAGATTGAGGTTTTACTACTTCCTGCCTGAGGCAGGAAGTAGTAAAACGGAAGACATGGCAACAATGGAATCCTTCACAGCTTCCAGCCGCCATGTAAACCGATCACGGCCTGCGATCTCACTGCGGGGGCCTTGATTGGAATGAGAAGTGGTGCGCGGTACAGTTTCCCATTCATTTAGATGCTGCAGGCATGATTGTCGGCGTCTAAGGGGTTAAACAGCATGGAATGGAGCCGGCTCCATTACATGCTGTCACCGGCAGGTGTTAGCAGCAATTAGCAATGCGATCCCACTTCAATGCCCCTTACAGACACTAGGACGCAAGTTTACATCCAGTGTTGTTAAGGGATTTAAATTCCCTCTTTTGCCATAGGGAGGCTCAGCTGCATCCTGCTGTGATTTAACCCACAGTTTTCAGCTGTTCTTGCTTAGCTATGCCTCTGCTTGGTTCTTGTCATCCTGTCTTGTGCTGGCTCTGAACCTTGTTTACTCCACCTTTTTGCTTGGTTCTTCTCGTTCTGTTCTATGTTCTGTCTGTCTTCCTAGCCTGAGTTTCTAGCTTGTTCTTAGCCTGTGTTTCTAGTCTTGTATTCTGCCTTGCTCCTAGTCCAGTGTCTGCCTGTTTCCTAGTCTTGTCTTCTATACCAGTGTCTTGTCCTGTTTTCTAGTCTGCCTTGTATTCCATTGTCTTGTATCTTGGCCTCTATCTGGCCTTCCTATTTGGCCTCTCTCAGGCCTTCTGGTCTGTCTTGTCTGTACCTTGTTTGTCTTCTGCTCGGTTTCTGTCTGTCCTGTCTTGCTTGGTCTGTATTATGGTTCATGTCAGCCCTGTTTGTAGTATACTGCCTGGTGTCTGTGTGGCTATGTTCTCGGTCTCTGTTTGGTCTCTACCTTAGTTCCCCTCCATCCAACTCTGTCCCTGGTCTAGTCTTGATTTGTGTCCAGCTCTGTTCTCTCCTTTTACCCTGCCTATGTCTTGCTATGTCTCATCCTGTTTCTAGTCCAGTGTCCTTGCTTCTGAGTTAGTCCTGCTCCTCTTTACTGTATCTGGAATGTCCCCCATACATGTCTTGTGCTTGCCTTGATCCTAGTCTGACTGTTCTTGATCTGTCTTGTTTTGGTGCCTTGTCTAGGGGACTGCTCTGAGGTCTTACCTAGTAGCCATTGGGGTTAAGCCAACCTTACCACCGATGACCGCTTAGTTATGTCCCCTCAGGTAAGCCCGAAGTGGCACAGGGGGTCCACAACCCATCATTCTCCCTGTGACACTGCCATTTTCCATTCAGGGCAGGAACACACCTTTGAAAAATGGATTAGTAACACCCAGCTGACAGATTCAGTAATACATTTTTTAAACGGAATAACAGAGGAACAGCACAACACAGAATTATAAAAGAAGATGCTCCAGAATTGTTATTCTACAGGAGTATTTAAAGAGGAGCTAAGGCATCTCCTGACATGACTATTTTAGTAAATACTTGTCTTTCCTGTGAAATATCTCAACAATGCTATATTTAAAACATATTACATTTAGGCTATGTTCACACAAAAGATCTTAACCTGGACTTTGACAGTTTCCACATTGGACCCCACATCAAAGTCCTTGCAATATCTGAATGGGAATCCATGTTATAATTCACACTATGAACTGAGGCGTGGATTTTTTCCACTGCAGATTTCAAACCTTTGATGTAGACTAAGGGTATGTTCACACGGCTTATTTTGGAATGCATTTCGCTGCGTATTTTGCAGCATACTGTGCTCTAATAAGAGCGAAATGCGGCCCCTAAATTACGGTAATCCACGGATCTCATAGAGAACTATGAATTATGCCTCCTCTCCCTGGGCGTACAATACGAAGCATGTCTATGGGACCAGCGGGCTGCCACCCCCCCCCCCCCCGCGTCGTGGGAGTACGCGCCGATCAGCGCGACTCCCGAACACCTGTACGCCCCGCAATTAAGCCGTTTGAAAATACCCAAAAGAGAACTGATGTATCTTACTTGGATTCCACATGCAACAGCTATGACATAGAATAGGCCCATTGAAGTGAGGCAAAACTGGGTCTAAATCAGCATTAAAAACTGCCACTGCAAAGTTACATTCTGCAGTACATATCCAGGGTGTTACCACGGATTAGTATCATGAATTCTGAGCCTAATTTTTCAAGTTGAAGTGTAAACATATCCTTATATTACATAATCTCCCATTATAGCTTTAATATTCTTTTGATCTTTAGTTAATAAGATCAAATGGACAAATGTCTTTCTGTATTTTATAGGGGTACTACCACGATAGACAATGATGGCATATTGCACTTGTGCAAGACTTTCCATTCTGTTTATGGGAGTTCCGAGCAGAACAAAACACACAGCTCGGTGTACTCCTATAGAACAGAATGGAGAGTAAGTGCACAAGCGTGGCCAGCTCTTCAGCTTGTACTGTGAGTTTCCACCATATTTTAATTCGTGGTATGAACCTCTTTAAGGCCAGCTTTGATATGGTTACATATTAAAGTCTATATTGTGGCTGCAAGATGCCCCCTTGAAATTCTACTCAAATAAACAAATTTTGAAGCCAGTGGAAGGTAGGAGAGAGCAGTTAACGCAGGGGCAGCGTCCCACCCACCTTTTCTGTTTTTAGCTTCTGCAGACTTCAGAAATGTTCTGGTGGGGTTTTGGTGGTGAATGTGTTTGTTGTGTGCCGTTTGGTCCTGAGGTGCCATGGCTACTGTAGTTATGGTCCCAATAATTGATGGTGCACATTTGGGTTGGTTTGGCGAAGGTGGGGGAGGCTTTTACAGGGTAGTGTCTCTGGCAGTCAGTGGATGATTTAGCCATTGGTTGTGGCTTATGGTACCTGTGAGCTAGTGATGATGGCTGTAGGTACAGTGATCAGCACATTGATTTTAGTTGGAACATGTCACCAAATCTTAGTAGCTCCAAGGACTTCCTTCCCCTTTGGTTAAGTGTTTGTTGTTGGTAAATTTGCATGGTGGGTTGTTGTTTCTTGTTATTTAAAGAAAACGCTAATATGTTTGGTATATTTGTTAATTTGTTGGCCTGCTGTGGCCAATTTAATCCAAAATCGGAATCCTGTCACTCTTTTGGGTAGGGTGGAATAAGAGAGAAAGGCGAGGTATAGGTTTTGGAAGGGTGGGTGAGGGATGAAGTAAGGGAGGTTTCAATTAATGGACGAACTCTACGATGCAGAGGTCATGATGTGGGTTACTATATGGGAGTTTGCATATTACGTCTGTTATATGGATGTTAAAACCTGTATACAAATATGGCCATGTGTATTACGTTTATTCCTATTTTGTAATGCATTATAAAGCACCTCGGGTGATGGTGCTAAATAATTAATTTAATCATTTATGCTACATAAAGATGTGACATACTGTATGTGCCATACGTGTAGACATTAGGAACTGTGCTGATGTGGTTTGACAATAATCATCTCTTTTTTATATACAGTAGCAATAACAAATTTTGATGCTTTACTTTTAAACAATACACTTTTCATAACAGTTTAGTATACTAATAGCGCTAGTTTATGTTCAGTAGCTTCAGGACAATGCCTCAACAGCAATGGCCCTAATATTTCTTACATAACATTGTGGATAATTGGTTTATGCTGCATGTTTTTCACCACTTTTAAGGTTCACATCATTCTTTGGCTTTTCGTTCATAATGGACAGAACAGACCTAAAGCCAAAAAAAGACAGTAAGGGTGACATGTATAAACGTTGGCCAGTTCTAAATAGCTTTAAGGCAGTGTAGAAAGTGCCAGAACTTGTTCTTCTGCAGTTCATACATATAGGGGCAGTATAGTGCCAATACGACAAGTCTGGCTCAATGTGTCTACTTCTATGAATGTGGTGTAACGCCCCCAGAATGCCCCAAAACTATGGTGCGCTAAAAAGTGTCTTTGGCGCAGAACAAAGGCATTTATCGTGCCAAAGTTTGGAGTGCACCTGTTCATACTTGCTTTTTGGCTCAAAGTACACCAGAAAATTGACACGGCCCCGTTCATCCATGTTGTCCTAAGTGATGGAGACGGAAGTGCAGTTTTCTGTTGCATTTAACTGATCTGTTATAGGGATCGTCAAAAATATAGATCCCCTTGTTTCTGTTTGCATCAGTTTTTTTAAATTAAAAACAGTTCTGTTTTTTTTTTTAAATGTCTGAAATTTGTCTGCGCGTAAAGGATGCATTCAATAGTTGAAAAAATGGATGCAACCAGAAACTTATCCTTATGTATCCATTTTCCATTGACTTCAATCCAAAAAAATAAATAAAATGGAAGGGTCCTTTTATCAGTTCTCTGTTCTTTCCATGGAAACAATAACATAGCAGGCAACACTATTTTTTCTTAAAAAAAACCCCTGACATCTGGTGGAACAGAGCCAAATTGAAGCGAACTAAAAACCCAACTGAAATCAATGGGGATGTGAATCAGGCCTAAATCCACACTTTCTAATAAGAAATAATGATGCATTATTCCTTTTCACTTTCCCATTCATCCTGAAGTACATCACAGACTTTAGTGCTAAAATCCTGGTCACTTGTTTTAGTTGCAATTGACAATCTGTAGCACAACAATATCTCCTGGTCTACAAGAAGTACATATCCACTTTTGTTGTATCCTTTCAGCATTTAACCAAATAACATAAAAGTCTCCAGGCTCCTGTATTCTTCTCTCCCTACAATCTGCATTAGTGAACACATTCCCTCATACCTGGTCCACTCTTTCTTCCCAGCTGTCATTACTTAACTAACATTTAACCTTTCTCTTTATTTTGGGTTATTTCCATTCTTTTTTAAACAGGCTGTCATAGCTCTATCCCTGAAAAAAATATTGCTTGACCCATCCTGTGCTGCTAACTACGGACTAGTCTTTAACTATCTCCCCTTCATTGTAAAACACTTGGAACATTTGGTCTACTAATCTCTCTCTTAACCCTCTTCTCAACCCCTTACAATCTGGTTTCTCTCTACACTATACAGAAATTGGCCTCAGTGGAGTTTCTAATGATTGCCTGACTATTGATTCTTGTGCATCTCTCTGGGCATTAAACAACGTTAATCACCAACTCCTACATTGGTGGACCTGGGTTATAGGTCCAATTAGAACAGTCCTGAGAGCCGTGGACTGGGCCATTAGATGGTGGGAGGGACTGTGGGGGAAGCAAGGTCCCGGAGAGTGGGTTCTTTAAGAACAATCAATAGAAATTCTGTCACTACATACAGCGTTTCCTTTAACTTTTAATCATTTTTTAAATAGGGATATATATTTCATCCACATATAATATTCATACTGAAATTGTACATGACCTGAAGTCCAGTTCAAATGAGTCTCCTCCTTTGCATCGGCGTTTCTTCACTCCACGCTGTACGAGGTAACATCTAGCCGCCTTCATTGGACTAAACATGTCCTGGTCGAATCCTGACAGTACATCTTACTTGCATCTCGGTCAACTATGCAATGTCCAAACGCTACGTTTCGGGGGTAGGACACGCCCCCTTTGTCAAGCATGCAGTATGAATATTATATGTGGATTAAATATATATCCCTATTTAAGAAATGATTAAAATTTAAAGGAAACGCTGTATGTAGTGACAGAATTTCTATTGACTGTGCAGTTAACGGGATTGGGCCCCTGTGTCACTACTGAACACCGAAGTCCGTGAAAGTGTCATACTAACTAACTTGTGTTTAAGATCTTTAAGAACAACCCTAATCCCACTGATTGTACTAAGAGAAGACCTAAAAGCAGGCCTTAGTAAAGCCTAGTGGCACCTGTAGTTTAAAGCCTACTGGGCAGTATTTTCATAGGAAACTAAATTGAAGCCAGAAAAGAGAAAAAGTCCCCGTGTACATGGCAGGCAGTGAAAGGCAAGTGTAAAGTGTTGCGGGTCTGGGAGGGATATCTGGGGCCAGAAGCAGACTGTGGACTGTAGATCACTGCCATACCCTAGTTGACTTGTATTTTAGAAATGTTAAAGCCAGTGTAAATTTAATTACTAAGTTTTTGTGCCTAAATTGAAAACTGTTTAAGATTGCCATGCCAAACCATGAAGATTGCCATGCCAATGAATGGGAAGAAATATTTAATGTTTTTTGCTTGAATTGCATCAGTTTGTGATTGTCTTCTTCTAAAGGGGAACCATGTGAGAGAGCAGAACTTACCCCACGGTACAGGTTTTTAGTATCATTAGTCATATCATTAGCATCCAATTATTTAGCTCTTCTTATGACATCACCTCTACACTATCATAACACACTGATGTCTGTCATCTGTCTGTAACACGATGTGATGTTCTTTCTGTATTGACATTATTGCCAACTCAAAAACTTCACCTTTTCTTGCTGCGGAGACAGCCAAAACATTACCTTATTGATTCTCTGATTTATCCTTGACTTGATTACTGTAACTTATTATTAATGAGTCTTTCCCTTTAAACGATCTTAACTGCAGAAGCCAGGCTCATCTTTCTGTTGAACCACTAAACCGATGTCTCTACCCCATGCTAATCACTGCCATGGTTGCCTCTTCACTTTAGAATTTAATTTGAACCTTTCCGTCTCACCCAAATAGCTATCCACAATGCTGCACCTCCTTATCTCTGTTTACTACCCTACTTGTGCTTTACAAAAAAAAGAAAATCAAAATGCTCCATTATTCAAAAATCCTAAACTCAACTCCAGAAACTGCACCAGTTTGCTGGATTGTGGCACCCAGATAATCAGATTAAATTCCAGATAAATTAATGCCTTAAAAAAATCTTTTTAAGCAGAGCCAACAAATTTCATAAATTGATGCTGTCCTTTTGTTATTCTACAGAACTTCATCATTTTACTGAACAGTACATAAAAAAGATACTAACTGTCTGACATGCTCATATAGCTTTATCTGTTTGTAGTATTTTTAGTTTAGAAGGTAAGTGAACCATTATACAAAAGAAGCATTTTTTACCTCGTAAGTCTCCTATATCCTTATAGATTATAAGATTTTGCGAGCAGGGTTCCCATTCCTTATTAAGAACCTGGGTGACTTTTGCAACAGACAAATTGTTATGTCTAGACGACTGGGTCAGAGCATTTCCTGCAGGTCTTTTGGCATGTTCTTAACATGCAGTGGTAGTAGTTAAAGTATCTATTAAAAAGAGCAACCGGTGACATGGTCATGGGCAGTTGAGGCTCACTTAAGTGTTGGGAGCAAAAGCCAGTCCATATGGTCTGATCCTACAAAAATAACTACTGCAGCACAAATGACTGTTAAGTTAATGTTGACTGTGATAGAAAAGTGTCCACACCATGCATCCCAACTTGCTGCAAAAGGGGCTGTATAGCCAAAAACTAATCACAGGGATCCTTATTTACTGGCAAATATTCTGACAATGGGCATATAAGCATCAGAACTGAAGCTCTGAGCCATGGAAAGGTGGCCTGGTTTACCAATTCATGTCTTTCTTTACATTCTGTGGATGGTCAGATGCATGTACATTGCTTACTAGTAGATGTGATGACACTAGAATGCACTACGGAAGGAAAGTGTGGTGCTCTGGGCAATGTTCTGCTGAGAAACTTGTTTCGTAGCACTCATGTGGATATTAATTTGATATGTTCTATCTAAACATTGTTGCAGACCATGTACATCCCTTCATGGCAATACTATTCCCTAATGGCAGTAGCCCATTTCAGGAGGATAATGTGCCCTGCTGCAAAAACTAAATGGTGTGAGAAATATAAGTGGACAATCTCTTTAACATCTCCTATTACCACTTTTTATATTTTTTTTATTATTATTACTTATTGCTTAGAGTTTCTGAAGAAGGCCAAGAATAAGCCAAAACATGCAAGAAAACAGTTCATGAAACACAGCAGGGTATGTTCAGGAACTATTGCACTACATTTTGTGAATAAATATTAGGGTCTGGTCTAGGGGTTGAATTAATTTAGTGGTCTTTTCAGGGTCTGAACAAATTTTGGAGTCTAGTCTGGGTGATGTGGGTGCCGTATTTGAACAGCAGGTACTTATCAACCAGGAAAGCCATGGTGGTGGGAGATCATGGAGCTTGCAGGAACACAAAGTAACAACCAATACTGAATAAAGATGAATGACTGTACCCCCTACAGGCAACAGCTTCAGTCAGGGCTGATACAAGGTATTCTAGTGCCCTAGGCAAATAAGGTACAGAGTGCCCCCCAATGGAAAATTCAGCCAAATTCATGCCTTCTTGCGCCCCCTTTTCTGCCTGGTATGAAATGGTGCTCTAGGCGGTCGCATGTCTTTACCTATCAATCATCCCGGCCCTGGCTTGAGTGTAATAATTTTTTTATTACCCTATACACCCCTATAGGGCCCATGTATAACTACTGTCTTTCCACACATCCCCTCTTACGTAGCATCTCCCCCATGCTTTTCTCCTACCCCTGCTACTCCATTCCCCTACAGATCCCTGCCATCTAGTATCTCCCTCTTGACCCAGTAATGAGAAAAAGGTTATAGGGGTCAGACTACTTAGCTATATGAGGCCCAGAAATTCCTGATGGTCAACCATGGCCTCATGTACTTGATGTCTGTTGATTAGCCAACAAGACAAAGGGCCTTATGTATGAAAAGTGTCTAGGTGTAAGACTTTCTTTGTTTCTCATAGCAACCAATCAGAGCTCCCCTTTCATTTAACGTAGTGTTCTTAAAAAATAGAAAGCTTGATTGGCTGCTATGGGCAACAAAGAAAATCTCACTGATTTGACATTTAGCGTTTCTCACTCTTGCACCATGTCCTCCTCTCGCCCTCTCTGTTGATGTCCCCCAGGGGTCAGTCCTGGGCCCAATACTCTTCTCTGTCTACACTCTTGGTCTGGGTCAGCTCATGGAATCACACGGCTTTCAGTACCACCTGTATGTTGATGACACCCAACTTTACATCTCCGGTCCAGATATTATCTCTGCTCTCCCAGATCGCAGACTGTCTGTTGTCCATATCCTCCTTCTTTTCCTTCTATCTCCTAAAACTAAATGTGTAGAAAAATGAATTTATTATCTTTCCACTTTCCCACTATATCCCTCCACCGGATCTCTCTATCACAGTCAACGGCTCTACACTCTCACAGGTCCACAAGTCCACTGACTTGGGATTGTTGCTAGTCATTTATCATCACCATTGTACTTGTTTGACCTATGTTATGTATGTAACCCCCCTCAAATGTACAGCGCCCTGGAATCAATGGCGCTCTAAAATAAATAATAATAATGATAAATAATAATAATACTGCTAGACAGTTTACATATATGAGGCACATAGTGCTATAAGCCTTAGGCCTAGTAATCTAAAACATAACTATAACTGTCTCTCACAATGCTACATTTTAATTTTAATATTAACTTAATGGTTATGGTATATTTACATTGGTCTTTTTTGCTCTCAGACCAAAGGAAAAAAGTTACAGACTTTAAATGGGAGCCTTTCGCCACTCATTGCAAGCAAGGTGTTTTCTAGGCAAGACCTCAAGCCTAGATCTAAGTATCGCTCACAGTAGAAGAGAGTCCTATATTGCATGTGGATTAGCAGATAAAATCATTAGATTTAGAACAGTTCACAAAATAATAAGAAGTAGAAATAGGATTCACATTAACAAATATTATCTGTCTATGATCAGTTACTGTCAAATTATCATTCTGTCTTGAAACGGATGCCTACTATATAACATCTTGGGACAAAGACTGAATCCCACCAGTTGTTCACACCTTCTTAATAAGTTGACACAAGGATTTAAGGGTTTATAATAGAAGGTTTCCTTCTAGAACTGGTGTGGTAGAGGATTGCCATACAATTACTCATTTGGGTTCTTACTGCATATTCATGTGGTATTTTTTGTTAATTCTTTCCTAAGTCCCTTTTAAAGGACACCAAACCTAATCAATAGGAAAACAAAGCCTTCTATCTCCAAATGGTTGGCAATCTAAACATGTGATGTTAGAAAGGATCCCAACTTACGTTACGTCTGATATTGTTCTACATAGGAGGGATTTCTGTTAAAACAATTATTGAAAATTATAACTTTGTTGATGGGACAAAATAATTAAATGTACATGTGACTTTCTGTTGTGACATACAAAATTATTCACTATTTGACATTAAACATTCTCTGAAAACGTGGAAAATTAAGTTATGGAAAAAGCAGTTACTTCCCTTGATGTTTGGTTTACAGAGCCTAGTTACCATCTGCTGCATTTTTCTATCATAGTTTGAGTAGTGGACATGAACATTACAATATCATGTTTGCTACATAATTGCAAAAAAAAAAGAACATGTTGCTTCCTGCTTGTTCAAAGGCTATAAGTTGAGAGCGACATTTTCTCAATGAGCTGTGGAAACTCACATGTCATAACCTCCAAGTCTGATGAATGAGCTCCATTCCTGGTTGTTTACAGACAATCCAAAGACCTCAAAAATGTACAAATAAAAATAAGAAAAAAGGCAAATGACCTAACAAAATTATGGTCAATTGATCAAATACTGACTTGTGTGTACTAAAAAACTATAATAGCCTGTGCTCTATTATATATTACCAATGTCCTCAAATGAGAATGGATGATGTGACCAAGGACTCTAAATCTAGTTATAAGGTAACTTTATACCTGTATAGTTCACTAGATTCATCTGAGACTGGTTGCAGAAATGTCCTCTTTATCTGAGTGAGACTTGCACAAATTCATGTGCATGCTGCAGTGTGAAAATAACCCAATAACAGGGCTGCAGATGCACAGCATACGACATATAAGAATGCCATAAAAAGTGCATATAAAATAGTCACAGTAATAACAATAAATGCATACAGACCCGGAGATAGCACTAAATAGGGGCTGTTTAGTGCTATCTCCGGGTCTGTATGCATTTATTATTACTGTGACTATTTTATATGCACTTTTTATGGCATTCTTATATGTCCTTTTACTAAATAGTATGTGGTTTCCTAGTTGATAGTTCTGTGTTCCATAGCATGCCACTTTTTTGCTGTGTACTGTCTGTGTAATGTGTGGTATTATATATTTTTTATATATACTTTTCAATAAATTTTGTTTTTATTGCTTTGGATAGGTTGTCTTGTTCCTTTGGTGGTTATTTGTTCTTTCTTATCACCTATCATTTATTGATATTGTTTTTTTGTTGGCGTTGTTGACATAGACAGCATAGTATACCTGTGCAAAAAGAAGAATATTTAGTTCCCGGGTTTGTCAAGAATGAACTGATCCACATGGAACTCTTTTTTAGAAAGCCCTTTAATAAAGTACCAAATTATTTCATAGCTAATTTTGAGCTATGGCAATAATCAAAATCCTTTACATGCCATAAAATAGACAGCAGGAGAGCTGTTTTTTTCTTGTTAAAATGGTAATGGCCTCCTTTGCTGACAGGGCTACTGTGTATCTTCATAAGCTACACACATGGTATA
Source organism: Phyllomedusa bahiana (assembly GCA_025379985.1). Taxonomy (NCBI): domain Eukaryota; kingdom Metazoa; phylum Chordata; class Amphibia; order Anura; family Hylidae; genus Phyllomedusa; species Phyllomedusa bahiana. The sequence goes on along the minus strand of JAODAL010001038.1, from coordinate 25,280 downwards.
CTGTATCTGGCCCAGCCTATTAATAAGAAAGTGACACAATTAGGTGGGAACAAAAGGAATTTGTATCATTATGCTTCAAAAACAAAAGGAAAATATAGGAATGCATTTCTGCATGTATAATATCTATGTAATTGAGTTTGAGTACAGAAGCTGCTGCTACTTCAGAAACTGCCCACCATGAGTTGTGTGCTGTCCTATAATACAGATGCTGGTGGACTTTCAAGTTGCCCATACATATAACATATAAGCTGGCCTAACCCACCGGTTTTGGCAAAACCCGTCCAACTATCCAATGTGTGTTGTCTGAAAGGAGGTTCTCATTCAAGATTCAATCAAGCACACTGCATATCTGTTAGTATGGATCAGAACTTCCAACAGGACATGTAAGGTAATGTGTTAATAATCTATCATCTTGATGTGGAACAAAGGGCCACATGTATGAAAACTTTCTAGGTCTAAAATTCACTTTGTTGCTCATAGCAACCAATCAGAGCGCCACTCTCATGTTTCCAGAGCATTATATGACATGAAAGGGGCACTCTGATTGGTTTCTATGGGCAAAAAAGTGAGTTTTAGACCTAGACAGTTTACATACATGTGGCCCAAAGTGTACTATCAAAAAAACAAGATAAAGCTATGAAATTGAACAATACTTCAGATAATAAAGTTGATGAAGACTGATAAAGACTGATAAAGTTATTTCATGACAAAGAGGAGACATAACTTTCAAGCAGCCAAACAGAAGAAATCTGACTGAACACTCCAACCAGACCACAATACCATTTTTTTAACCAATATGCTGACTTCTCTAGACAAATAGTAGAGTCTACTTATATCTTATAAGCAACAATGAGATCACCATGAAGCCTACATAGTAAGAACACGTAAGACTACAAGAAATAAGCACACAGACAGCTTACAGACTCTAAACACTACAATAAACTGGATGAAGATCCAACTCAAAAATATACATATGAAGAAGTTGGAAAGGGTCATCAGAGGTTGACTTGATGCAGCCAGTGCTACTGTTGCAATACCTTAATTGTTTAATAAAATTTACTTCTGCTTGCACAAATAAAGGAGTGATGTATATTCACTATACTTGTCTATGGGATTAGAAACCCTTATACTGAGCACCTTATTCCAAAAGAAGGTGTGTGGTTTCATTACTTCTGTTCCAAAACACATAAACTTGGCAATCCAGGTAAGCTAATCATTTTTCAAAATGCGTACAGGGTGTCATTAATACACTGGTAAAAAATATAACCAGCTTTCTCCAGGACACCACTAACCTGTTTATTAAACCATCGACCATAGGTTCTCTCCCTAATTTGACAATCTAAGCCACCATGGAATCATTGAATTACTCCATCCAAAATAGGGATAGACTGATCATCTACCTGGTGTACCTTTAGGTAATAGGATTGCTTCTGAGACTGTTTTACATCTTATTAAATATCCTTATGCATAATAAGGAAAATATATTTACAACATACCAGGAAAACCATGGGAAATAAAAGGAAATTGAAAAGTTCATTGTGTAAAGCCATGCCATAAGATCTAATCATTTGTGTTCTTGTACATCAGCCAGGGATGAACACTTAAAGGGAATGTGTCATCAAAAATGATTTATTGTTTAACTCACATTTTTATGTTCAACACATTTTTTAAGAATTTTGGGTTATATTTTCCATATTACTTTCAATATTTTTTAATAATTCTTAAGTCCTGCAGTTTTCACTTTTGCCACTAAGCCTAGTAATAGTCTGACACTTCCTTTTTTGTAGAGAAAGTTTCTCAGTTGTCTGCTCATTATCAGCACAAAGAGGGCCAAACTGAAAGGAGACACCAGTGTGAATAGATAACACAGAATCCACCAGTCACAAGAGGAGATAGTCACAGTTCACCCTTTCACTTCCCTGCACACTGATTACTTCCCAGGTCTAAGAGCATGACTAGAAAACTCTCCTATAGAAGTGAATGGGACTGAGTCAGTCTTAAGTCTCCTATGTGCATGAAGCTACTGTAAAGCATCTCTCTGACTGCTGTTAAAGCAGTGCAAACAAAGCCTAGTGGCCAAAGTGAAAACTGCAAGACTTAAGAATTATGAAAAAATATTGAAAGTGATATGAAAAATAAAAAATAAAAATTCCTAAGAAATGTGTTTAACATAAAAATAGGACTTAAACAATGACTCATTTTTTGATGACACATTCAATTTAAAACCATCCCCCATCCTACTTCATTGGATGCAATTATTATTAGAGCCAGAAGTCAACTTCTCCGATATAGAAAAGAAGATGACAGAAGCAGATCCTCCACTGCTACCTTATAGACAACCTCCAACTTTGAGAAACATTATGATCACTCTAATGCACAAATAGAAACCTCTCCCTGTATAGGTTGCATCAAAACCTGTCCTCACATGATGGCTACAGACAAAATACTGATCAACACAGCAGGACTATCTGGTCCCTGTGACATTTGCAGGCTCTACAGCATCACAAAATCTAAGATGAAAAGACACATTGACTTGTGGTTGAACATTTGTGTAATCCCGAAAACAACTCAAAATATAAAAGCTGTCATATTAAAAGGCAATTTCAAATTCTAAAGAAGCAAGAAACTCTAAATATACAAATGTATGACAATCTTTAACACACTGAACACAGGACTTAATCTGCCCCAAGGATGTATATTACAACATCTAATCTACTGCTGTTGGTCACATTGTTTAAACTTTTGGACAACCCCTATCTCTAAGATATTTCTGTTGTCTTGTTGCTTTTTTCAAATCACCACTTTTCTTTTGTATATATGCACCACAATATGGCCACTTTATTGGAGACACCCATCTAGTAGTGCATTGAACCTCTTTTGGCAAATCTTTGCTGGACCATGTGGACAGGACAGCTTCTTGCAGTTGTCGCTAATTAGATGAAGGTACTAACATACTCTAAACAGCCCTTTTTACCTTGTCTCAGAGATCCTCTATAGGATTAAGATCTGGGAAATGTGAAGGCCAAAGACGAAAAGAAAACTTGCTGTCATGGAACAAATATATGACCATAAGGATTCTTATGGTGTCCTTCTACCATAAGGTAAGCAACTGCCATGAAGTGATAAATTTGGTTGCCCACAATGCTATTCATACATCTATCCACTGGTATCAGAGGACCCGGGTGTGCCAAGATACAATATTCCCACACGGTTATACCACTTCAACCAGCATAAATTATTGACAGTTGACAGGAAGAGTTTATCGATGTTACTTCTGCCAAATTCTGAACAGAAATTTGGATTCCTCTGACTAGGTAATAGTTTTCAGTGATCCAATTTTTGCACTCCTCTGGAATGTTGCCTTTCTGTTTGCCTTATACAGCAATGGCACTCATTCTAGCTGTCTTCTGTTATAGCCCATCTGTGCTATAGGAATGACAAGTTGTATATCCATAAATTTTATTTGTGCAACAGAATACAGTGGAAGTATATGCTATTTTATTGCAAAAATAAAATGTATACTTGCATAAAGCAGACCACACATAGTTATCAGTATACTACATCATGTCTATTAAAGCCTATGGGTATGCTGCTGTTTATGTTTGAATAGCTTTTATTTGGTAGTCATGGTACTCCGACATATGCACATAGGGTGACTTGTATGAAACCTTGCGGTGACACGCAAATTTTAAATCACTTTAGAGGCATGTAGAAAGTGCTAGTATGTTTGAAAGTGTCTCACAGCGCTTTATACATGTGTCCCATTCTATGGCAAAATATGTCTCAGCCATGCCACTTTGAAATTGGTATGGATTTGTACGACAGTTATGCATCAAACTTTTGCACATTTGTACGTCTTGCGCCAAACTTTGGCGCATATGTACAATTCCCCATAGCCTTTGCAAATCCAAAAGTGTTGTGTCTGACACAGATTGCGCCAAGTTTAGGTGTCCGACTATTCATACATCAGCAGAACAGGGCTATGACATGTTTTTGGATGCAAAGCGCACCAGAAAACTGACGCAACTCAGTTAATACGTGTCACCTATAGTATTGTGCAGTTTTTAAATGTGAATCCTCTAAGCTTTATGGCTACCTATAGTCTCACCGGTGATTTACTGACAAAGTTCCATAAAGTGTGATTGCAGAATTAATAGGACATCCATTCAGTCTGTTTGTGTACTTTTCGATGTTTAACATTAAGATTACAGCATTAGGGTATGTTCACAGATGTACTGCGGCGCGTACAGTACGCACCGCAGTACATCGTGTGTTTTGGGAGCTCGCGCTAATATAAGTGTACTCCCGAGATGCAGAGGGGCCAGCAGCCCACCGGCCCCATTGACATTCATTACTCGTGGCGCGTATTCGCCGCAATTAATTGAAATGACACTTATCTCCCTATGCGTACAATACGATCGTATTGTACAAGTGGGAAGGGAAGGCGTAATCCATAGTTCTCTATGAGAGCTATGGATTACCGTAATTTCGACGCGCATCTCACCCATTTTAGAGCACAAATACGCGGCGAAATGCGCACTGAAATTACCCAGTGTGAACATAGCCTTAAAGAGGTTGTCTCACTACATTGATTCCTTACCTCAGTCCTGTTTTCTTGGTTTCATTTTGAATTCAGGGGCGTGTTTACTGGCTTCCACTAGGCTGCAGTAGAAGCCAGGTCTGTAGCTATAGCAACCAGTGCTGGCAGCCTATTAGGAGAGATCAAACAGGTCTGTAGCTATAGCGACCTGAGGAGCTGATGCAGCCCATACAAGAGGGGATATCTCAGAATGGGTAGGACACTGTTAATGGACATATTTTGCAATGTGACTTGTTTTTGCAAGATCTTTAACATAAAAAGCAATCCTTGTAGTGAGACAACCCCTTTAGAGTTACAGCATTACGAGTGGTCTTAAAAAGTGGCCAACTGTTTTGATAAAACAACTGTTAAAAAAAATATAACAACTCAACACAACATCAAAGGTTGAATTACAGAATGTATTACCTAATACAGTGAAGTCTGTTTACAAAGGAAAAAAATGTAAAGTAAAACAATTTATTGCTATTACTACTAGTAAGCTAACCTTAACTGAGTCAAAAAGAATGTTGGCATCTTAAATTATAATGTTGATGCATTTTATACCAATAGGCACTTTTATAAGCAGCATGCGCTATACTGTTTGGCCCATTTGGGTCATTGGTACTATAATTATATAGATGCTTGTAGTTGGAGAAGGATATCATGCTGTTGAGTTGAACATTTATAACTGTTCCAAGTGCTACCCTTGTAAAAACAAGACAATCCAAGTAAAAAAAAACAAGGCCAAGACCACAAGAGGAGTTTACTGTATATATGAATAGGATCAGCTCTTCAGCACATAGGTCAGCAGAGAGGAGCCGTGGCCACTTAATCACTTGCCTTTAAAAAGCGATAACTTTACTGCAAAAGTATATAAGAAAGCAGGTCAACAAAGAGCATAAGAGAAAGCTGCCTCCCTTGTTGGTACTGAGTGTTTGTTGAAGGACTTAGCTCTTAGTGCTTGCAATACAAACACAAACAGAGCAAAGTGAAGTGAAAGTTTCCTCTAAAATAACCCCTCACACGAGTGTTCTGCTGTGAAGGGTACAACTAAGGACACAAGTAGAGGACCAGGATATTGATCTTCTTTGCAATGGTTTGCTTTCTTAGTCAAAAATGTGATCAAAGGCTGAATATCATAGCCCCAAACCTATTTTTCCTCCATATTTGTAGCTTATGATTTTGTAGAATCAATTTTATAGCAACCACATGCTTGACTATATCTCCATACAAACTGCAGATCTCATACGAACTGAAACACCAAGGGCTAAATGTATGAACCTGTTTAGGTCTAAAACTCACTTTTTTGCCCACAGTAACCTTTGGGCAAAAGAGAGCGTTTTAGACCTAAACAGGTTCATACATGTGGCCCGAAATGTGCAAAAACAGATATTCCAAAAATTGAATATGAAACTAATCAATGCTGGGTCCAGCACCATAGTACATTGATACTAAAATTCCAAATTTAATAAATGTAGAGCACTGACGCCCAATCAACAGTCAATTTTAATAGTTCTTTTGCTAAATTTTGTACAACCGAAGGCCATAGTGTCTTGTCCTTTCCAAGAATAGGTTAGGGACACCTGACCTCTCTTCACTTGTGATGGGAATTTGCAAGATGTGATGAGAAAGGGGATGAAGGACAATACATTACTTCACTGGGAGGAAGAAAGAACTGCCAAAGAACAATGAAATTGATTAACATAATAGGCCTATGGTGAAATCCCAGACTGTATGGGGAGATTCCCCTTCCAGTGTCATATACATGATGACAACTGGAGCAGCTGAGTACACAAATTATATTATGTGACCCTATTTCTAAGAAGCTGATAACTTTTAAAGACATGCTGCCAGAAGGACAGTGAAAAGTAGATAAGAATATTTACTTGACCCTTCAACAAAGCTAATAAAACACAATAAAACGATAGATAAAACCATACTATTCAACTCAATTGCTATTATACCATACAAATATCATTAGTCTAAATCCTAATCCTAAATTTGAATCTTCAAACTTTTTCAAACGCAACCATTTCCATCTTTAAGATGCATATATTTTGTAACTGCATGGCGAGTAACAGAATGATATTTTAAAGGCTGATAGACCTGAGTAAATTGTCTCAAGAGCTTGCAATCTAAATTTCAACCATTTAATCTTTATCACCTTCCCAATCTCCTACCTCACAGACTCGGGGTTCCAGCTTAAGGTTTCTTTTTGCTTTTCCTCCCTAAAAGAGTAATGATAACCAGCCAAAATAGGAGATGTTGGGATGTTAATCAGCACCAGAATGGCTAACTTTTAATTTTTTGGGTGCTCATCTACTTTATTGGCACCCCTTAACTCCACTATTAACTATATGTGAAGGCATAATGCAGTACTATGTCACTGTGCAACTTTGAGGTGTCTTAAAGGGGTTGCCACATTAGGTCTATAGGTGCTAGACCTGTGGGAATCAGCTACATGCTGAGGAGTCCATTGAGTCAACTCTTTAAATGATTGCATCTTGATGCTCTAAAGAAGAGGTCAAAAAGTACAAAATTTTAGAGTATATCCTATTCTGTTTTGGATCATAGCTTACTTACAGTATTCTAGGCTCCTCTCAAAAACTTTTATATTCTATCAGACTTTTTGGCTGCTAGCATATGAAGTTCAATCAAACACAATGATGCTGTACATGGCAACTAGCCAAAGACTGATATTTATAAGTTTGATATAAGTTTGCTTTTTTGGATATATCTTGATTTGCCCGTGGAGGGCATTTCCTGAACCTTTAAAAAAACCTTGTCCCAATCTTTCCCAGCTTAGTCTAGTCATCTCAGGAATGCCTGTTGCTCCCCTGGGCAGAGGCAATCCTGTCATGATTGCAATCAATATTCTAGAACCTCCCATCAGTTAATACAATGGCTTCTCATCTCAATTAACTACTTGATGCATCTCCTATAGGCATAATATGAAGTTATACAGAAATTGTGTTAATGCTGGAATGTGATGGGAGGGATGCTCACTAATTTGCAGCAGCAAGCTTCCTAATGTCGCCTTTTGTTATGCGCTTAATGGACGTAGAGAAACAATAGAACCCTAGGGCAAAACTTTCTTTGCATACGAATAGGTGTACAAATGGTTCCAGGTGTAGAGCAACAAGTGCCTTGATAGTTCAAATTAGCTTTTGCTACTGAGTTTTTATGTAGACTTCCTAAATAAGTGAAATGTCACATGGAAGTACCCTATAGATTTGCAAACTAACGCCTTTCCTTTTCAAATGCTCCTATTTATCACAACCTATCTGGAGAGTTATGTGCCAGAAACCGTAAAGGCAATAGTAAGCAATGCTTTTCACCTTAAGTGGTTAGTTCAACCTTCATAGAACCAGCTGTGTAGCATGCTTCATCCTCGCACGGTGTCCTGGCCTTCATGCCAGAAGCCGAGCATACAGACGAATAAACCATAAACGTATGTATGGACCGTTGAACAAGGGCTACACCTAAGCCAAATAGCTTTGGTTTCTGGGTCCCCCTGTAACCCCCCTCATTGCAAAATGGTTTAAAATAAAAAAGCATCTTACCATCTTTATCGCTGGGTCCATCTACGTTTATGTTCTATTCGTCTGTATCTGGAGAGTTAACTTTGCAAGATCTTGATCCTTGACTTTATGTTTTGATCAGTAAAATGATCTAGTTACATAGTTTGTAAGGCTGAAAAAAGACAGATGTCCATCCAGTTCAGCCTATTGTGCTACAGTGTTGATCCAGAGGAAGGCAAAAGCCCCCATGAGGGAGAAGCCAATTGTCCTCATTTTAGGTAATAAATTCCTTCCTGACTCCAATCTGGAAATCATAATAAATCCCTGGATCACAACTCTTCTCCAGAATCCTAATCACTATAACTTTATATAGTATTACATTTTAGAAATTTATGCAGACCCTTTTTGAACATAATATAATATGGTAACATATCAGTAGGTTAAAATCAGAATGATATCACTTATTACTGGTAATTGTGCTTTAAATTCATATAATCTGATGCTTGTTTAAAACTTTTTTGAAAATGGAAACATGAATTTTATGAGACAGAAAAACAGTAATAGTAAATTGTACAATATTGTAGTCCTAAAGAAATATTGCATGGACAATATACGACAGTTTCTTAAAATCACTTCTTTTACATTAGATTTTCTCTCTGAGCTGAAACAGATATCTACTGAACAGGGTCTTCTCAGACAGATAGTCTCTTCTTTAGGGAATAGGTTCCATGTTTGGGAAACACTACACCTGTAACAGTTGTAGGGAGGTATAATTGCCGATAAATGGACTCCTCATGCTAAAATTAAAGTGACAGGATAACAAAGACCAAGACAACTCGCCCTAACGTCTCCTATTTCCATGTTTCCCTTGTCAGTCCAAAGACTCAATAAGGAACATGGGTTAAACTAATTTAGAGTAGTGGTGTTGACATCACACAGTGACCTTGTATTTGTCCTGGTTTGTACGTTCAGAATTCCACTTTAGATATCACTATACATAGATTAATCTAGTACAAGTTTATATGTTAAAAAAAAAAACTGAAAAACCTAAAAATGCCTTTTTAATGGTCTGAAAATTGATTGCAAGTAAAATCAGTAATGCACCCATTAGTCATCAAATAATTAGAACCTTATGTGACACCTAAGAGGAGAACAAATAATCTTGTGGATACATTTTGCAGATGACCTAGATATCAACTTTCTTTTTTATTGAAAAGATTGATGAATAAAAATATATAACAATTTGAAATATGACAAAATGACAATGGTGTTTCGTATTAGAAGTGAAAACTGCAAAGGAAAGAACTGACCTAGGCGAAGCACTTGTTATATTAAAAACAAACTTGAGATTAAAATATATCTGAGCACATTCTTACTTTGCTTACTTTTGACTCACCCTAAACCGCTACTTGTAACACACATTCAGTATGTAGTACATTTATCACTCGCAGAGCGAAGGTATAATCCAACAAATGGTTTGGGTATGTTTGTAAGACCAGACAGGGTTTAAAAATATGAAACGACATTGGCTGCGGTGTAACGCAACTCAGGATCTCCCACTTCACAGGCAACTGGTCTAACCACAAGGCCACCAGACCTACTCCTTTAATGCTGCTGCCATTTTACTTCTAAAAGTTGTTCTGAGACAGCCGCCTATGTTTGTTTATGTTTGGAATTTGGGCATATTTCCTGCAATGCTTGAAAAAAAAAAAAAAGTTTAACCCTATTTTGCTTTACAGATCAGCCACAGTAGCATATATAGATTAATAGATAAATTGTCAGCTCCCTGATTGTGATCAATGCTGTTAGCTACTATTTCCTCTTATCGTGTTTGCATACAGGACGCCGTAAGTGTCTTACAAACATGCACTGCACAACTGTTGACAGAACAAACAGTATTGTCTAAGGACCTGTCAATATTTGCTCTTTTTATTAACTATTTTTATAGTTGTAGATGTATTAGCCTAAATCAACCTGGAATTTGTTATGAAAAGTGTATATATAACGGACACAGCAAGGCCTTCTTATTCTACCTATACGTTCTGTACCACCCATATAAGGGGAAGTTAATCCACTACATAGGCTTATGTTCTAGCTATACTTTGACTGTTCTTATTTGTTGCAATTGTAATTGTACCAGTTTTATTTTCTAATCAAACAGGAGTAGAAAGAGCAACCAATAATTGTGCACCTGTCACTCCTGTATTTGTACTATTGTACTTAAATATTTCACATGGATATTATTACAGTATTTCAAACAATAATCATATAGAAAATCAAATACACCCACATGTCCTATAAACATCTGTACATATATTTTTTCTCTTTAAAGATGTGTCTGTTATGGCAATGTAGAGTCCCTAGCTTGAGCTAGGTTGCGCGTTCATGCATAATTATACAAGGCCAACTACAGTATATATTACACATTAGTAGATGTCATGTCTCAGGATGGTGACCGTAATAGAAAATGCAGAGTTTCTGTCCTAGGACAACTACTGCAATCTATGTTCGGATCTTCCCTTTCTCCTGCTGGGTACCATCCATGTCATGCTGTATATTTCTGTACAGTGCTTTGCTATTGGTGCTGACACGTATATATATAAATAGACATGTATATATATAAATATATTTATATATATATGTATATATATATAATCCTTCACTTATAGGGGGACATGTATGATTGGGCTTTTCACACTTTTTCTGGCGTACGCATCTAACATATGTATTAGACGCATTAGTCGAAAACTCCGCCACTTTCCAATGCGCCTAACATGAATGGGCGTGATGTGGGCATTCTGAGGGCGGGTCTCGCCACACCCGAAAACTTCGACGCATGAATGAATGCCAGTCGGTAAAGCGAGGCGCCTTACCTATTTCAATGTGGTCTGTCTGAGCTGGAGGTGTCGAAGTTTACACAGCATTTATGAGCGCACTTCGGCCACCGGCATACATCAACAAAAAGATGGAACCTTCAACTTTGATGCGCCGAAGTTCATACATGTCCCCCATAGAGTCAGGGAACCTACAATCAATCTTTATCAGTATATTTGTCAATCCAAGTTCTATAGCATATACTATACCATAGTTCTGCATCTAAGTATTCATCTCCTTATATGTGGAGGAAAGGTGGTTTAATCATCAATATAGGAAAGGCTTCATTACAGTTAGTGTAAACCAGTCATGGTAAGTACAATGACATCTACCTCATGAAAGTTGTTTTGAAGCTAGGGGATTGATGTTTTAATTCATCTCAATTATTTGCCAAGTAAACTACAAGCTGAAATCTAAAACTCTCAATTAGTGTTGGCACCAGTATTCATAAAGAGGTCCATTGTGCTCAGGGGTGTAGCTACAGGGGGTGCAGAGGTAGCAGTCGCTACCGGGCCCTGCAGCCTGAGGGGGCCCAAAAGCCCTTCTGCCACATAAGGAGATACCAGCATTATAAGTGGCACACGGTAGCTGGGGGGGCCCATTTCACTTTTTGCACTAGGGTCCCGGAGCTTCAAGTTACGCCTCTGATTGTGCTGCATTAATTTATGTCATACAATATTGTATACCCAATGTACGAAGCTTCAAATAAACACATTGGGGTAGACTTATCAATACTGTCTGACTCTTAGGGCCACATGTATGAAACTGTCTTGGTCTAAAACTTACTTTGTTGTCCATAGTAACCAGTCAGAGTGCCCCTTTTCCTTTCATATAATGCTCTGGAAAAATGAAGGGCGCTCTGATTGGTTGGTATGGGGAACAAAGTGAATTTTAGACCTAGACAGTTTTCATACGTGTGGCCCTTAGTGTAAACTTAGATTAGACAGTCTTACATTACGGCATATTTATCATAGTGTTCATAAATTTGGCGCATGTTAGAATTGTCTAGTCTCACTTTACACCATTTTTAAGTTGGCTTATTTTATGCCATTAACCGTGCTAACATTTTTGCACATTTTTTGGCACACAGTGGCACACTAAAGCCACATTTCCTTTTCCATAAAGTCACACCCTATTAGAGAGACCACACCCCTTTTGTTGACCGAGGCATAAAAGTGTCTAAAACACATAATAAATGTGGGGTAAAGCCTGAACAACAATATTTTTGATGCAAATTGTGCCAGAATTCCAGCACAACTGCCTTGATAAATGTGCCCCATAGGCCTTCTCTATCAAAACTGTCTTAATAGTAAGAGAGTCTTTTTTGCCTACAGCAACTAATCAGAGCTCAGCTTTCATTTCTTATAGTGTTCTGTAAAAATGAAAGCTGAGCTCTGATAGGTTGATATGGGCAATAATGACAGTCTTACTGTTAGTTTTGGTAAATGAAGCCAACAGACAGATCTGTGGCTCACAGCAGAAACTGCAAGCCCCATATATTAGCCCGGTTGTATGAAAAGTGTCATTGTTTAAACTGTCGTTTGCAGTGCTGCAGAGGTGTAGAGTACATGCTTATATTTGAAGGTGTCGCAGGACACTTCATAAATTAATCATGTCATAAGACAAACTGCCAAAAAAGTGTCCTACGCTGTGACAAATTTTGTCTTAGCCACGCCACTCTTAAAAAGTCATGGCTAACGACACACTAACTGCAACACTTTTAGGCCTGTGTGGTACATAAATGTGTCGTATCGTATGAATTGGCAATGACATGCCCACTGTCAAATGGCACAGACAAAATTGTTGGTCTTGTCATATGCAATTATTCTTTTAGGCTCAAATCTTTTATAAATGTGTCTTACTTGTGCACAACATTATTTCTGTCGTAATTTATGCCAGAAAACTGGGGCAACAACTTTCATACATCTGGGCAACTGTATTTGCAGTGTCTGTATTGTGCAGTCTTTAGGCAGTTCTCTAGAACACCACTACAGCTATACCTTCCAAGACTCCTCTGGGCTTTTTTTTTTTTTTTTGGAGAAGTCCCTACTTTTGATCCGCATCCTTCTTTCCCTCTTTACTCCTTACATTTCTTTCAGTTTCATTTGATAAAAAATGTGAATTAGTAAATGTATTATATTACCCCTAAAAGCATTACTCTGGTTCCTGACTGTACATTAAAGGCCATATGCATGAAAACTGTCTTGGTCTAAAACTCACTTTGTTGCCCATAGCAACCAATCAGAGCGCCTCTCTCATTTTTCCAGAGGATTATATGAAATGAAAGGGGCGCTCTGATTGGTTGCTATGGGCAACCAAGAAGTTGGTAGATATGCTATATCTCATGAATAAGATCTGAAGCTTCAAATGTACTGATCCCAGTAACTTTCATCAGAGACTCATCTGTACCTTCATTAAAGGGGTTTTACCAAGAAGGCATTTTATGGCTGATTTGTTCAGCTTAAGTTTTCAGTGTGTTCAAAAGGGGGCATGCATGATTTGTTTAAAATACACATCATGTGACCCAGCAGACTTTACATCGCCATGACTTTCGCAAGAGTTTGCTCACTCAAGTGAAACAAAAGTCTTTTACGTAAAGAGCTGTGAGTATCTACAATGTAGCTGAGTGGTTAACACTTCTGCCATTCAGCAAAGGGGTCCTTGTTTCCAATCCCTTCAGGAACCAAATGTGGATTTTTTTTCTCAATGCACATACCTGATTGAGGTTTTTTTTCCCTTTTATTTACTTTCATTGTTTGACTAATTAATAAGGAGTACAGAAGACAGGAGTAAAATGACAGCACCTGGGGTTGAGCACTTGCTCTGCAATGAGTGTGTCATTACTAGGCAGGGAAGAGACTGACAGTAGCTGCCTGAGAGGACAGGTTATGTCTGAGCATGTGTGGAAAGGACTAAGAAGCCCTCAGCCCTGGTTGTATCCCCTGTAGACGAGCTGCATACTTTGGATCATTAAAGTAGCAGCTAAAACAAAAATGGTACAGAATTTTTAATAATAATGAATGGTGAAAATGTTTATTATTGAATTTGCAAGCTTTACTTTGTGGTAAAACTGTTTTAAGGCCATAACTATAGGGGATGCAGAGATTATGGTCACACCTGTGGTGAAGTCTGAGGTGCGCCAGTATTGTAAAGGTGGGTTCATACCTTCAGCTATTTAGATGCAATTTTTGAAGCAAAAAAAATTAAATAAAAAAATGGATCAAAAACAAGAAGAAGTTTCAGTCTTTCCTTAATACATGTCCTCCAATTATGATCCACTTATGGGTTTGGCTTTAATAACTGCATCTAAAAAGCTGAACATGTGGACCCACCCTAAATGGTGGATGGTCAGGACAATTACATATTTTGCATTGAGGCCCATACACTTGAAGTTGCACCTCTGACAATAACAGAAGATATCACAATGTTCCACTAACCCATGTGCTCACCTATGCAAACATGTAAAACTTCCATTATGGACATGAGATAAAGCAGACACTGCCAGTCTCTACGGAAAACTAAGCTTCTCCTAAGCGCCATAAAATCTGCAATTATTCTGGAGGGGCAATGGCCAATGGGAATAAGTGACCTACTGCAAGAATGATTACGGTATTCCTTTCGCATGTGTTTAATAGAAAGGTAGAATTTTATTTTTCAACCAAGCCTTCTCATCCCACGTGTATTAGAAAAAATGCTGCAGTCATTTTTTTAATAATCAAATACAATCAATGTATTGTGTGTGGTTTGGCTTCCATTTTAACGAGGCTTCAGTACATAGTAAATTATTATTTTGCCGATACATTATATAATATATTCTTGTGCCTGTAATGGATTTAATTCTAATTTCTTCAAAATGCTTTACGTTACTATATCAGCGGGAGCCTGCATAGAAGTAAATATATTCTGTCATCACATAGCAATGCTAGTCTCGGAGGGTTAACTGGAAACTTCCAGGCCTTATTGCAAAATCTGTAGCAGGGCCCCCCACCGTGATGCATCACTTATAGAGCTGGTCTCTTCATATGGTCTCTTCGGGCCCCATCAGGCTCCATGACCCTGGTTCGACTGCTAGCTCCGTACACCCTAATATAATACTGGAGATTGTATATTATATTATTTTGCTGTATAGTAAGAAACATTATTTGTCACCATTACAATATCTGATTATTACCATAACGGTTGATGTAACCCATCTGGCAGAAACATGGACGTTGCTGACAGATCTGCTTCTCATGTGAAGTAAATAACTTCTACAATACAGACGCTAATAAATAACCTTAAACGAATGGATCCAATGTGTTTATCTGATACACGCATTGTTTATTCCTATTTCTGAACTGTTAACATAGGGAAACAGTAGAGCAGCAGGCGCAAAATGGTAATCAAAGCAAATAATCCTAAAAAAGGCAATCACAGCGAGGAGTAGACGTCGAAAAAAAAAACTTTTGCTGATGTCAGGGTCAAATATTCTTGTTCTGTTAAGAAACGACTATCCTCATTTATTTGCTGTATAATTCCAGCCATAAGGATGGTTAGTGGCAGAACTATATCCTGTACCCTATATTTTTTAGGTACGTTGTTCGTGTTACCATTGAGTGTGTTGTGCAGAAACAACATAGCAGATGTTACGACTCAGTTCATGGAATTTAGTTATTATATGTCACTTTACATATAATAACATGTACTTTCTGCAGGAATACAATATAATAAACTGATATTGTATTATTCCAGTTACGCAACTTTTGAGAGTAACATATGATGGAGCTCTGTTTTTTTTTCTCCTTTATATTACTGAGAGCATCTACTTTTCCAATGCAAATACATGCTAATTTCATTCCTCTGTCCTAGGTCAGGCTTAAGGAGCTCCTGACCAGTGTGAAGAGTGATTTGGGAGAAAAACCTTCATACGAACAGAACAAGTCATCGACATTGGTATTACAAATATGGGCCCTCTTCCATTTCCCCACAATATGGCCCTTTACAGCCCTTGTTACAAGAGGCATTGTAAATCATAGAGGCTGAAAAACAAAACACTGGACATCCAAAAAGGCATTAGTATCACAAAATCTGAATAGTAGAGGTAATGAAGAGGTTGGCCAAGTGGTCCTTCTCTGCCTCCGCCATCTATCATAATAGTGACGCACTTTGGAGAGAAAGCATAGTAATCATTGTTTACCAGTCAAGAACCCTCTTAACGCCAGGTCTTTCAACTTCAAATAAGTTAGGGATTACAAGAACACGGTGACAAGAAACTTTGCTTAGACAAACACTCGAAAAAAAATTACGTGAAAAAATGAAAATGTTACTCATGACAAAAATAAAGGAAATAGACGACCAATGTCAAGTTAATAAAGACACAGATGTAGCAGAGCTGAACTTTCTGTTTAACTCATTGGTGCTGCTTAGTTAAATATTTTTCGGAGTTGAAAACTCGATGGGTTTACCTGTACTTCTGTATAATGTTACAAATAACCAAATATGATAGTATAGTCGGCTTTGCTCAATGACTAACTCAGCTCTGCTACATTTGCAACTTATGTATATGCCACCATGATAATAGTCTCTGTATAACAAGAACTAATAATCACATAGACTCTTCGTATTATGCACCATAGCTTATACCTAAAAAGTTACTATACTGCAATACTGACTTGTACTCATTGAGAACTAACACCATACGTCCCAAACTGTGAAAGTAAAAGGATCCTTAGGGAACTGCAAACGTTATGGGACACTGCTGATTATAGACCGTACTCGCTTTATTCTGACAGCACTGCTAAGGAGGCTAAAGAATTATATCATTAGGCCTATAATTGCACATTGCAGACCCCCCTGTAAGACAACAGGTGAAGTTTTACTAGCCAACACTGCGACTGGCAATCCCAAATTTATAGTGTTCTCGCCCCGCTCTAAAACGACAACCAGCTACTGCAAAAAGGAAGTGGATGCTAATTGTATAATAAAGTTCAGACAATTGTATATAGTGATAGATAGATAGATAGATAGATAGATAGATAGATAGAAAAGTAGAAAGACAGACAAATCGAAAAAGTGATAGACAGACAGAGAGATTGATAGATAGATATAAAAGTATACAGAGTGATAGACAGACAGACAGACATATAGATAGATAGATAGATAGATAGATAGATAGATAGATAGATAGATAGATAGATATAAAGAAAGAAAAGTAGACAGAAAGGGTGATAGACAGACAGATAGAGAGATAGATAGATAGATAGATAGATAGATAGATAGAATCAGTAGGTAGATATGTTATAGGTTATATGAGTGCTACAGAGAAAAGTATATTAATACTAAGTACAGTTATAGCAAAGCTGAGTTTGTCATTTCATAAACCATTTGGTTGATCACTGTATTTGTGGTTTACCATAAGACTACATGGTATTATACTATACATTAGAAACAGTTACATGGATAAATTTAGCTCTGCTACATCTATTTCTAAGTTCTTCACAACTCGTTCAGCAGCAGTAAAACATAATGCAGCACCATGTGCCTGATGTGCCCTGGTCTCTGACAGTTCTACAACTTTATATCTGAACACATCTAACTTATTATTGCCTAATGAAATTTTAGGCAGAGTAACTATAAAAGTTGGCTTATTACTGAACACCCAATGTAGTTATATTTGGAAATATACAGCGACACCCCCCCACAAGTACTTTCCATACCTGACAATTATCCCACTGTAATAAGCTCCAAAACAATCCAGCTGTGACTCCAATATTACTCGCCGCCCAGTTCTTCTTTACATGGAGGCAAATGTTCTTAAAAAATCCATGTTTACCAAAGGTTAAAAAAATGGACACATCCAAGGTTCGATAAAAAGTGCCAGAAAAGACGTAACAATCTTCTAGTTCATTATTGCAATTGTTTGAAAGATCCTTCTGGGATTTTAACCCTTTAAGACGAGGAGAGTTTTCAGCAAAGTTTGTGCTTGATTTGTCCTCTGCCTGTAATTATAAATATTTCATTCTCACAGGAGGACCACCCTGAAGCAAGAGAGGAGTGATCTGATTTCCATGAAATCTACCTCCTCCTTAGCTCTCTAAGTGAAGTTGTAACTTTTCCTGTTGTATCAGGATCCAGTTGTTGTTTAGCTGGAAACGGTGCTGGGATTTGTCCTCTTTTTTGTCTCTTTTGCTCAGTTTTTAGGGAAACGTAGAAGGCTGAGCAGTCAGACTAGGCACTGTGTGTGGTTGGGATGGGGAGACCCAGAGGATTCTCAGCTCTCAGCATGCTGTCTGTGGTTACTTGGGCTGGAAGAAAGATGTGGCATGGATAACATGTGGGATGCGGATTGGAATGCTCCAAAGTGAGGGGGAGGAGGAAGGCCCATGAATGAACCACATTCCAGTGGGAGACGCACAGACAAAAACAAGGCACAGAAAAATCTCAATTTATACATGATAACCTTTCCCAAAGCCTCGGCTGACATATAATAATAACTTGGTGGAAGCTACAGTTAATTAGAATTAGAAATAAACTACGATCAATGGAACTTTTATATATGTATATATAAATAAATATATATATATATATATATATATATATTATATATATACACGCACACAAACACACACACATATATATATATATATATACACATATATATATATATATACACAGATGTATATATAAATACACACAAATATATATATATACACAGTCAGTCACATGTGTGTGTATATATATATATATATATACGCAGATTTATATATACACACGGACATATATATACAGATACACTCACATGTATATATTTATATACATTTATATATACACGCATATATATGAGTGTGAGTGTGTATATATATCTGCATATATATGTCCGTGTGTATTATACATCTGCGTATGTATATATATACATGTGACTGACTGTGTATATATATATATATATGTGTGTGTTTATATATACATCTGTGTATATATATATATTTATATATATATATGTGTGTGTGTGTCCGTGTGTGTGTATATATATATGTATATATATATGTGTGTTTGTGTGCGTGTATATATGTATATTGTGTGTGTATATATATATATATATGTATATACTGTGTATATATATATATATGTAATATTATATATATATATATATATATATATATATATATAAAAGTACCATTGATCGTATTTTTTTTCTAATTCTAATGAACTGTAGCTTCCACCAAGTATATATATATAGTTGATTTAGACACATATGGCAATATGTATGAGCAGGGCGTGCTTTGGGGCAATATGAATATCAATATGATGTATGAACAGTTGGATGCCCAAACTGCACCAGACATGACACTTTTGAATGCACCAAGTCTGAGGGGGCGTGTCACGCCAGAATCATACGATTGAGGCAAAGTTTGGTGCGAAACGTACAAATGCGCCAGTTTGCCGCATAACTTTCGTACAATTTCATACCAGTTTCAAAGTGGTGTGGCTGGGACAAGTTTTGCGGTAGAATGGGACACATGTAGAAAGGGCTGTGAGACACTTTCATACATACTGGGGTCTTCTATACTCCTCTAACGCGATTTAGATCCGACGTGCTGGCGCCAGGTTTAATGCATGTTTCCCTTAGTATATACTGCTACATTATGCCTTATATACACATGAAAGATAAATAATATCGTAAAGTGCATACTTATACTACATATGTAACATAGTGCTAGGCTGTGCATTATATACAGATGAGATATACTGGTGCACTATATGTTATAGAAATATATATATAGTAATTTACTGTACATTATACATATATAAAATATATAACATTTAGAATTCTTGAACATTATCTCTATCTACCTACATGTCTGTACTTTATGATATTGCATATAATATACATATAAAGAAGGAATGTAAACTGTCTGGGATCTCAGGATATTAATTTTCACTACTAAGCATCAATATGGGGAGTCTCAAGGGCGCTGGATTCAAGAGTGGTCAATAACAGCTAGAAGTCCATAATAACACTTTCATTACATAAAATGAACACCATGTTTCATGCTACATAGCACTTCAACAGGTCATATTATTAAGGGATATAATTTACATACGTTAAATACAAATTATACATAATACTGTATATACACATTAAATTCTAATAACATAATACGGTATACACACATTATATATAGTACAAAAATGCATAATACTATTTAAGATACACACACTAAATAGAAACAATAAATAATACTAGAATATATAATTCAAATGCATATTTACAGACACATGATAACTACTGCAAAAATATGCATTATCGACACAATACTTAGTACAACTATATACAGTGGGTACAGAAAGTATTCAGACCTCTTTACATTTTCACTCTTTGTTTCATTGCAGCCATTTGGCAAGATCAAAAAAGTTCATTTTTTGTGCTCATTAATGTACACATTGCACCCCATCTTGAAAGAAAAAAAACAGAAATGTAGACATTTTTGGAAATTTATTAAACAAGAAAAAATTAAATATCACATGATCTTAAGTATCCAGACCCTTTGTTGTGACACTCATATTTAACTCACATGCTTTCCATTTCCTTCTGATCCTCCTTGAGATGGTTCTACTCCTTCATTGGAGTCCAGCTGTGTTTAATTAAATTGATTCG
This sequence comes from Phyllomedusa bahiana, assembly GCA_025379985.1. Classification (NCBI taxonomy): domain Eukaryota; kingdom Metazoa; phylum Chordata; class Amphibia; order Anura; family Hylidae; genus Phyllomedusa; species Phyllomedusa bahiana. The sequence continues at coordinate 4,672 of JAODAL010001038.1, read as the reverse complement.
ACTTGATTAGGAAAGGCACACACCTGTCTATATAAGACCTCACAGCTCACAGTGCATGTCAGAGCACATGAGAATCATGAGATCTAAGGAACTGTCCAAGGAGCTCAGAGACAGAATTGTGGCAAGGCACAGATCTGGCCAAGGTTACAAAAGAATTTCTGCAGCACTCAAGGTTCCTAAGAGCACAGTGGCCTCCATAATCCTTAAATGGAAGAAGTTTGGGATGACCACAACTCTTCCTCAACCTGGCCATCCAGCCAAACTAAGCAATCGTGGGAGAAGAGACTTGGTGAGAGAGGTAAAGAAGAACCCCAAAATCACTGTGGCTGAGCTCCAGAGATGCAGTAGGGAGATGGGAGAAAGTTCCACAAAGTCAACTATCACTGCAGCCTCCACCAGTCGGGGCTTTATGGCAAAGTGTGCCGACAGAAGCCCCTCCTCAGTGCAAGACATATGAAAGCCTGCATACAGTTTGCAAAAAACACATGAAGGACTATGAGAAATAATATTCTCTGAGACGAAGATTGAACTATTTGGTGTTAACTGTAAGCGGTATTTGTGGAGAAAACCAGGCACTGCTCATCACTTGCCCAATACAATCCCAACAGTGAAACTGTCACGGTCCGTGCCACATTCCTGTCCTTACGCTGCGGCTTCTGCTGCGAACCGCAGTCGTACCTATGTCCCTATCGCAGATCTGGTTCCTGTTGCAGTGTCGCTGTGAGGCTCCTTAGCCGCTGCTTACTCACCTGTGATTGCTGTGCGGCTTTCTCTTGCTGGCCATGCTGCTCCTCCATCTTGGCTGCTGCCCTATTCCTTGTAGCTCTATAGAGGGCGGCGACCACATCTTCCCTTCCTTTATTCCCACAGTGTGCAGCGGGGTTGGGCTTCCTCTGCCAATCCCCTTCCACCTGTGGGTTTATAAGCCTGCTTCTCCTCACACTCCCTGCCTGATCCTTGATGCTGTGTCATGTTTGTCTCTTGGTGTAGTCTGTTGTTCTGTGTATTGTCTTCATTGTTTGTGTCCTTGTGGTATCCTCTATGTTTGGTTAGTCTCCATGTTGCTTTCCATGTGTCTGTCTGCACCTTTGTCTGTGAGCTTCTTTGCCATTTTAAATGTCTTATTTCCCTGCTTCTTTCTGCTGTCCCTGTTTCCATGTCTGTGATTTTCCCTTTGGGCCTTGTTCTCTGCCTGTGTTTTGGGCCCTGCTCATGCCTTTTTTCCCTTGGCCTGAGTCCTAGCCTTTGTCGCTGATCTTTTTTCTGTGTTGTTTTCCAGTCAGTTGTTTTGTACTTTGGCTTTGTTTTACCTTTCTTGCTTGGCATCCGTTTAGTCCTGTCTTTTCTGTTTGTTCTGTACCTGCACATATTTACTTCTAGTCTGCTTTGTCTCTGTTCCTTATCCTGTTGATGCCTAGCATTAGCACTTCTGGCCTGTCTGGTCAGCTGCCACTGCTGGGGACTGCTCTGAGGTAGCACCTGGTGGCTGTTGGGGTCAACCAACATTACCATCAAAGCTCTGTGAAGATTTACCCTGCCCGATGGCCAGTTGGTTACGCCCCCTCGGAGCAAGCCCGGCAGTGGTCCAGTGGGTCCACTACCCGCTTTCCCCGCTTATCCGTTACAGAAACATGGTGGGTGCAGCATCATGCTATGGGGGTGTTTTTCAGCTGCAGGGATAGGACGACTGGTTACTAGTGTTGAGCGATTGCGTTGGCTATCGAGATCGATCGATAGTGGGATAGTGGCCGCTATCGTTTAAGGTTTTTCGATAGTGAGCATCGATTATGCGCGATTACCATTAAAGTCTATGGGAGAGCAATAACACCTTCATTATTACACCCAAACAAGGCTGGAGAAGCTGAAATTAACATCCACAACAGTCAATTGGATCGTGCTACATCTTAGGCAACCCCACTTAGGTTATAAAGTCACAGAAAAAAGTCACAGGACATTCACTATCCTGTTTTGGGTACCACAGCCTGACCCTTAAACCTGATCACCCACAAATTAAAAAGTGCCAGAAGGCAGTATGATTTGAACCATCTGTTACTTGAACTGGACATTGAATATCCTGTCCGGGAAACGCAGCTTTGAGCCCCAAACCGGGCATGACCCCCAGATTTAAAAAAGTGCCGCAAAAAGGAGTCTTTCAACCACCATTTTAGTTGAACTGGACACAAAACTATATCTGTCCTGTACCGCAGAATGACCATTAAACCTGTCTGACCCACACTTTAAAAAGTGCCAGAAAAAGGAGTCTTTCAACCACCATTTTATTTTGAACTGGACATATACTGTTCCCTGTCCGGGGCCACAGTATGACCATTAAACTGTCTGACCCCCAGATTACAAAGTGCCGGAAAAAGGAGTCTTTCAACCCACCATTTTAGTTGAACTGGACATTGACTAGAACTGTCCTGTCCCAAACAGCATGACCAGGGCCGGAGTTACAGTGGGTGCGTGGAGAGCCAGGCTGGCGTCCGTCATCTATTAAAAACGCAGGTTAAAATGCCCTGATGATGCAGCAACAAAAACTGTCATGCTGAAGCAGAGTGCGGAAGCGGAAGTGTGAGAACTCCAGCCTTCCCCAGTACAAAAGTCCAAGACCTGGGTAGCGCTTGCCCTCTGTATGAGTGCGGACCAATTGAGCTTCACTTGGAAATACTGGTGGTTAACGCTCCTGTTACACCCAGGTGCCCTTTTGCTTGGCATTCTTTTTTTTTCATTTTACTCAACTGCTGGAGGAAATTGTCTCTGTTTCTTTGTTCTCTGTCCGTGCTCCATACTCCATGTCCTCTGAATAAAACCCACATTTTGGTCAAGTTTTCCTGTACCTCCTTGTACAATTCAGGGAATTTTTTTACCAGCTATTTTTTACATGCAAGTTTTTAGTAGTTTAATTCTAGAAAACACATTTTTAAAAAAGGATGGAATCCCACCATGTCTTTGTTCTCTTTTTTTTCTTGTATTAAATGGGTTGTCTCAATACAGGGGTTGATAGCTATGTTTTTAAAGATCTTGCCCAAAAAAAAGTCATTTTGCAATATGTGTCCATTAACAGTGTCCTACCTTTCCTGTTTCTGACAGCACCATCACCTTGAGGGCCACTCTTGACAATTGTGAAGAACAAATGTCTGTTAGAAAACAACATTTTTTAGAATAGGACCTGTAGTATAGCTGCATGTCACAGCAAAATGCCCCAAAAATTCAAAGCATGACCCTTGAGCAAATTTGGAAATTTGTGAAGAACAAATGTCTGTTATAAAAATTTTTTTTTAGAATAGGACCTGTAGTTTTAGCTGCATGTCACAGCAAAATGCCCCCAAAATTCAAAGCATGACCCTTGAGCCACTTTGGACAATTGTGAAGAAAAAAATGTCTGTTAGAAACAACATTTTTTAGAATTTGGACCTGTAGTATAGCTGCATGTCACAGCAAAATGCCCCCAAAAATTTCAAAAACATGACCATGAGCACTTTGACAATTCTGAACAACAAATCTCTGATAGAAAAAACATTTTTAGAAAAGGACCTGTAGTATTGCTGCATTTCAAAGCAAAATGCCTCCAAAAATTCAAAGCATGACCATTGAGCTACTTTGGTCAATTGTGAAGAACAAATGTCTGTTAGAAACAACATTTTTTTATAATAGGACCTGTAGTATTGCTGCATTTCAAAGCAGCATGACCCAAAAATTATAAAAATGACTTCCCCACCACTGTTAAAAATTTTGAGGGAGAAATGCCACTTAGAAGCCAAATTTCTGTTCCAAAGGACCATGATTATTGCTGTATCTCACAGCTACATGACCCCAAAAAATTATAAATATGACTTCTCAGCCACTGTTAAAAATTTTGAGGGGGAAATGGGCCCCTTAGAAGCCACATTCTGTTCCAAAGGACCATGATTATTGCTGTATCTCACCGCTACATGACCCCAAAAAATTATAAATATGACTTCTCAGCCACTATTAAAAATTGTGAGGGAGAAATGCCCCTTAGAAGCCCCAGTTCTGTTCCAGAGGACCATTAAATTTTAGCTGTATCTCACAGCAACATGACCTCAAAACCCTTGGGCAATGCGAAAACTTCTTAAGATAAAGTGAGGGAAAAGGAATACGGTGTTGTCATGAACCTTGCTGTCTTTTTCAGTCTCAAAAAAACACAAACACATTACAGCTCAATGGCGATTGATACCAGCACAGCTTCTTGGCCCTTTTTGCTGCATGGGGAAAAGGGCAGGTGCCGTTAATTAAAAGAGCAAATGTCTAGGTCCAATTCACACCGCATGCAAAAAAACATTATAAACGGGAAGATCTAAAAAGGGGAACAATACCTGATAAGAATTGCTATGGATAAAGCTTTAAAACCATTCTTTTCTTACAGGTATTGTTGATTTTTAGCATCTTCCCCATGTGTTATAAATTTGGGTTTTTTTCTGCTGGTGGAATTTTGGGACTAAACTTTGCTCATTAAATTTAAAGGCACCGCCCTCTTTTTCCCCTGCAGCATAAGGGGCCTTTGAAGCCCTTTTGGTATCATCAGCCATTGAGCTGTAAAATGTCTTTGTAGTTTTTTTGGGAAATTATGTCCCATTTTTGGGTTTTGTTTTTGTTTATACGTAGGGACCCCAAGACATGAGGGGCCTTGGCGTTTGGGTTTCGAGCTTTC